>JAACJT020000016.1:454483-483233 GCA_009936485.2 Gymnarchus niloticus | reverse complement strand
TACTGGAAGTGTGGTCATGTAGCCATGTTCTTTACTGGAAGTGTGGTCATGTAGCCATGTTCTTTACTGGAAGCGTGGTCATGTAGCCATGTTCTGTACTGGAAGTGTGGTCACGTAGCCATGTTCTTTACTGGAAGCGTGGTCATGCCACACACAAAAGCTGTTCTACAGTACACATTTTGGGCAGACATTATCTCAGGGCAATATGCATACTCTGAAAATATTTTAAAAACTAATTTCCCTCTAAATCGCCAAGATTTAAAACATTGCAGGGGATTTAAATTTCCTCTAATATCAGCTATACCACACGGCTTACATTTCTGTTAGCCATTAGCAAAACACGTGTGATCAGTAGTAAATGGACACTCATAACAGGATACAGGACCTGTTCATATCGAGCCATTTAAAGGTGAAGTGTTTAACCTGAACTAAGCAAAGCAGATGTTTGTGTTATCTCTGGGTACCACCCTTCAGGAGAGTCAATAGTACTGCCTGTCCTTTCTGAAGTGACACAGTGTGATCCCCATGAGCTCTGCCGTCCATGCCACAGGACAGTAATGTCACTACAGACACGTAGGGCACAGCCCGCAGCACAGAGGTGTCACGTGTCTGGCCCAACCGCAACCTAGACGTGGGCCTCTTTCTGTCAGTCTGCAGGCACACTGTGGTCCTACCTCAAATGAAGCAAGAAACTAAAATGTACTCATCAGGCAGCAGTAGCTAGTCATGAAGTGATTACACACCACTGACCAAAGGTCTGTAACCCTCAGACAGTTGTTTACTGGTTTCATACGATGAGGTAATGAATGGACCAATGAGTCTTGGAGGTCCCCTAAAACTCACAGCAAACTAACGGGGCATAAAGCTGTCTTTCTGATAAGGGGTACATGCTTTCTAACTGGAGGTCCCCCCAAATCCCCTTGTTTCAAAACATGATGGACAAAAATGAAAGAATTTGAGTTTAGGGAGATGCGTCAGAGTCCAGCAAGCAGGGTCACCTTCTTAAACATTTTACGTTTTTATACATACGCCAATCATGGGGCAGATTGAGACATTCACAGAAAACCGACCTTCTCATGTAGTCAATTAAAAAACCATTGGCAACTGGATTCGTGAGGACAACAGGACCTTGAAAGGCTTTTCCAAGACCGATTTGTCACATTTTCAGACCATAAAAGTCTGTTTTGGCTTCCAGACGATGAGAGATAAGAGCACATTCTTTCTTCACTTCACAGTAAGAGTCTCTTCTCCAGGCTCCGCTGAGGTCTGTATCTTGTCCCTTTTATGTCCTCACCCCCACCTCCCCACCACCCCCACTCTCTGGATAATTAACTTTTCCATTTCTGAGCCAGAGCCGAGTCTGTGGCGCATCAAACCACAGCATGCGAGGAGCCCCCCCGCAGCTGCCGCACGGTGCAGGTTTGTGCTAACTTTTCAAAAAGTTTATAAACTGAAATCGCTATCGTAGGGCCTGCCGTCATTTGAATGTGGCCTCCCTGCTGATCCCCACGGATCACGCAGGTGACGGACCTACAGTGACAGGCGCAAACCAACAGGTATGCAGTGACACAAATGCACTGGATAGTGGACACCCTCCGACAGAGCCGCATATCGCAACCCCGCCAAAAACTCCACATCTGTTGCAGTGGACCTGTTAAAGAGAGAATAATGCATAACTGTGGATGACTGAAAACATGGAAGATTACACTAAAATACACAAAGTGAGCTGCATGAATAGAGGTAATTGGAAAAGAATTCAGAAGGAAATAGTGGAGTACTGTGAGAAGACAAGGGAATATTCTAAAATAGATTATAAAGCAGCAAAGGAGCAGGAATGTGAAGATGGATCCTTAACCTTCTGATTAAAACGTGAACATCAGAAGGTGGAGCAGGAAGAAGAAAAAGGAAGGTAGAAAGATGGATGGACTTGTATCCCATCTATGATGCACCTCAGCTTTGTCCTCTGTGCTGCCTGTGATAGGCTCCTGAAGCCAGATGAGCAGTTAGAAGACGGATGGATGGATGGATGGATGGATGGATGGATGGATGGA
The DNA here is from genome assembly GCA_009936485.2 of Gymnarchus niloticus. NCBI lineage: Eukaryota > Metazoa > Chordata > Actinopteri > Osteoglossiformes > Gymnarchidae > Gymnarchus > Gymnarchus niloticus. Next base: position 481,182 of record JAACJT020000016.1, on the reverse strand, counting down.
TGGATGGATGGATGGATGGATGGATGGATGGATGATAATTTGATGCTGGACCTGAAAAATGGCTGTATGGGTAGATTCTATTTCTGGTGAGTACTTGAGGAAAAAACCATGACACCATTAATTTATCTACCTTTGCCCTTTCCAGGAGCTGAACAGCTTCCTGCCATTTCAGTAGGAATGGGACACATGCACACTGAAGTCCTTGGTTAAAACCCCAGCAGACCCCAGAGGCCACTAAGTAAGTAAGTGGAGAGACAGTCATCAAAACCGATTCTGAGATCCTCTTGGTCTCTGACACTAACAGCCTGCTGTAAACCAGCTGAGGCCAAAAGGGGGCACTGCTCCCATGTGAGGTATCAGATTTGCCAGGGCTTACAAAGCACACCGGTGGTAACATGTGCCTTACCCTCATCTGGAAAGCCTCCAGAGCTCGAATTGACCTGCGTGAGGAGATGACGGCATACCAGAGTCTTATTTTCACTATCACCCTCTTCAGGGTTACTGATAAAACAAACCATGGAGTATAGAGAAAATCAAACTAAGGCAAAAAAAACACAATAGCCACCAAAGCCGCTCTTCAACCAGATGACCTGACTGCCTCCTCCAATACACTGTTGTCCATCTGACTGTTCTACCTCATTGTTGTTCATATTTCATTAGTAAACTTAGTGAATTTGACCTGCCCAGTGCTGGCAAGAGGTAGATGGGCTTCCCTCTTGAGTCTGGTTCCTCCCAAGGTTTCTTCCTCCTGAGGGAGTTTTTTCTTGCCACTGTCACCCTTGGCTTACTGTCTGGGGACTGTGGGCCCAGGACTATGAGAAGTGCTTTGTGATAATGCTCCTTGTTAAAGGTGCTATATAAATAAAATTGAATGAATTGGATTGAATATAATGTTATTTGAGTCCTGAATTTTCACAGGATGGGAGCCAGTAAATCTCTGGTCTGGATTACTGGAGCCAAACAAAAATGAAGTGCCAATATTTAGTAAACACCAGTAAAATCAATGAAAATGGAGAACTCTGGTCATCTGACTCCTGACTCTCTCTCCCACATTTTTGTCTACCACCTTTATGCCAGTAGAGTGCAATCTTTAACCATAACAGAAACCAAAATTAGACACAATTAGAACAGAAACCTCACCCTTCCTCAAGTTCGTGAGGGACACACAAACCTTACTCTTGGATGGAGAACTCAAAAGCTGCCAAACTGAGAGGTCAAATTGCCTCGTTTACTGTCTCTGTCACTGCCTCAGCAAACATCGAACACGGTTACATGCTGGTTTTAACAACGTCCAGAACTATCTATGATATCCATGTCCCTGGTAATCACCACACATTCGCCAAATCCAGAATACAGCTCACGTACAGGTCAGTAGAGTGACATGAAAATGGACTTGTGACTCACTCACGTAACCGTGAGCTGCCAGCTCTGCAAGAGAAACCTCATCCAGGTGCGGCACAGTCACACTACCAGACATACAACCATCCCAAAAAGCCCCATGCCGGCACCACCACCAAGAGAAACATGCCACAGTTGACAACGGTGCACTTTCCTACCGTGACTGCATTCTACAGCTTATGGTGGCTCCCTTCAGAAACACGGAACGGCGGGTAAAATATTTTATTCAAAAGAACGCTAAGGTTTCTCTTTCATTGCTTATTGTTCTGCCTGAAATGATAAATTCCAAAATAGCAGCCACGCATCCCGCTCAGAGAGGAAGAGGTGGGTGGTTTCACATGGCTCAGCCAAGACCAGGCCTCAACGTACACCCTGTGTTTGGGGGAAACTAATGTATCTCAACACATCTCCCATTTGTAAGCTTCATCTGGGGGAACCGAGCCTTTACATCTTGGACTGCGCAGGCAAAGCAAAGCAGACGGGTATGGCAGATGTCTGCTATGGTGAATGCCTCTGCAGCTGGGAGCAGCACGCTGACAGGGACCGGGGCCTAGCATGCAGATGTTCACAGGCTGCTGTGGGCCGAGAGCATGCCTGGTCACATGGAATCAGGGTTGGGAGAGAAACCGGGGAAGGATCATCGTGCTCTTTGGCTGCTCCTCTGCATACCTGAACTCATGTCCCACCTGAAATATGCTCAGTTACAGGCTTTATCACGAGCTCTGTTACAGGTTTTAACACATGTTCTTGTATTTTGTCGCAGCCTCCAGAGTAGAAGACAGAAATAACAGAGAGAAATGGCACCAGTCCCAGCTAAAGGCACAGCTTTAACACTAGGTGAAGAATCACAAGCCGCAGACTCTTTCTCCAAAACCAGCCCAAGAAATATCACAGATTGAAAGGTTTTCAAAAGGCCAAACAACGCTGATAACTTAAAGAATGTTTTTACAGTCCATCAGAGTAATTTAATTAAAACACAATCCTATGACCAATGAAAATATGGTGATGTGCTGAAATACTTTTGTGCAAAATACTCAAGGGAGCCACTTCTATATCTGAGTTCAGTATGTTCCATATTTTAAATTAGGGACTCTATAACATGAAAATTATACATTGCAACTCCCAGATCAGTCAGCTTATAAACTGTGTAAATTACTTTATAGAATTTACATTATCATTCCAGCCTGGAATAAAGTACTTTGCATTTAGAGATGTTCCATGCAATTTGGTTCAGCCTTAGTGTGTTGACTAAAAACTAAACAATGTGATAATAATCAAATTGAAGATATACATATGGCTAAATTCCAACTGGCTTAAGTAACAAAAAGAAATCTTTTGATGTGTCCTTGTAGCCCACAATAACAGAAATATTTATCACACAAGAGTATTTAAATATTATAACGGAAAAACCACATACCACCTGGACACTTTTGTATCTGAACTGTTGTGGTGTTCTTTGCTACCATATGGACCATTTCTGCCACCAGCCTTTTTTAGTTATTTGAGTTGGACTTGTTTGAGTTTTGGACTCAAACGTGACACAAACCAGTGCCGGCGACTCCTAATACAGTCAAGAACTGTTAAGACCGCTTTGGTTATGTTAGAATAACAGCGCACACTGGTGGCCAAACAGAGCAACTACAGAAAAAAGAAGGGTAAAAATCCAGCAATCTGGAAAGAATTTTGGACTAGAGCCGTCCATACATCTTATTTTGATGAAGCTCCACATTCTGAATTTTGCTAAATATTGCAATATATTAACATATGTACTGTAGCATTCCCAAGCAAAGAACAAAGTTGGAGTCGGTATTAACCACCGGCCAGTAGATGGCGCTTTAGAAGCAGCGACAGGCCTGGAACAGTTTCTCTGCGATCGACTACTCGACCTTACCGGCCCAAAACAAAGCAGATACGGATCCGTCAAAAAATAGGTCTTTTCACGGGTTAAAAAGAGCGCCGATTAATAATGGGCAAGAAACATAAAAAACACAAGTCGGAGAAGCACACGTATGAAGGTAAGACTGCTGTGAGGCCGGCTTTAAGCAGTTCTAGTAACGGCGTTCGTGTCAATGGAAGGCAGGGCCAAAGCGGGACGGTTCGGCCATTGATCCCACCTGGTTAGATTTATAATAATAATAATAATAATAATAATGTGAATGACGCCAACCATCTGTCCTGTTCCCCCCGGCCAGAGTACACGGAGAAGCCGCTGAAGCTGGTGCTGAAGGTGGCGGGCAACGAGGTGACCGAGCTGTCGACCGGGAGCTCCGGTCACGACCATGACGACCACGACCGGGAGAAGCACCGCGACAAGAAGAAGAAGAAAAAGAAGAAGGGCGACAGGGAGAGGAGCAGCCCGGCGCCATCCCTGGACGACAGGAGGAGGAGGAAGGTGTGCGGTAAAGGGGCGAAGAGGGCTCTGTCCTCATGGCATGTACACAGTGGTCTGACCAGGCTTCGCCATCTCGGTCCTTTATGATTGACTGTTCACCTGTGAACTCTGGCTGCCTTTGTTCTCTTACAGACGGCTAAAAAGAGACGAGGACAGGACTCCATAGACATGGACTGGGAAGAGAGAGAGCAGAACCGCACACCTGTTAGGTCAGAACCGCCCCAGGACAAGCACCTCACCCCTTCCATGGCCAAAGTAGAAGGTAAGGCACCTGCAAGGTGTTTCCGTGTCTTCGTCTTCCAGCTGTCACTTAAGTGCACTGGTTTAGAGAATCCCTGGGCAAGGGTACGTGGTTGCTCACTAGTCTGAGTTTTCAGCAGCAGGGCTGCTCTCGTCCTGCAGATAAAGAACAGACACCCCTGCAAGAAGCGCTTTCTCAGCTCATCCGTCAACTCCAGAGGCAAGTGTTGGGCTCGAAAAAGGAGGCTGCATGTTGTCCCCATACGTGTGTCTGTTCTCTGGCATATGGGTGAGCATGCCCTTAGCGTGTCATCTGAAAGTGTCGATCAGGACCCTGTGATAAACTTCAGACTCACTGTAACCCTGTGCTTCTGGAAGATGGCTGGATGGGTTACTTTTAATAACTGTGTGTGCATGTGAGATGTCTGTCACTTCATAACTGCCCTGTAGATGTAAACACGGCCCGTGTTCTTCTCTAGGAAGGACCCTAGTGCCTTCTTCTCCTTCCCAGTGACAGACTTCATTGCTCCAGGCTACTCCATGATTATCAAGAGGCCCATGGACTTTAGCACCATGAAGGAGAAAGTAAAGAAGGACTATTATCAGTCACTGGAGGAGCTGAAGGTATCGGCTTTCTCCACAAGCTGACTTTTAGGCATTAGACACAACTGTCATCATGATGAACTCTTTGGATGCTCCAGCACCTCACGTTGTAATAGCAGCTTGGTGTTTTCTCTTGTAATAGGAGGATTTTAAGATCATGTGTGAAAATGCAATGATATACAACAAGCCGGAAACCATTTACTACAAGGCTGCAAAAAAACTGCTCCACTCTGGCATGAAAATACTGAGCCAGGTAGGCAAAACGGCAGATCCTGGCTGACGTGCTTTCCTCTGTGTTGCTCTCTCTCTTTATGAGACAGGCCATGTGGAATCTTTATTGTCCCTGATTCTGTTACAATGCAGCGACAGCAGAGGGCCTCACTCTCTGACAGGCACACATCTCTCCAAAGTGAGCAGAGAACTTTCCAGCCATTTCTGAATAGACATGTTCCTCTTGTTCCTTTCACCTTCATTCCTCTGTCCTCAGGAGAGGCTGCAGAGCCTGAAACAAAGTATTGAGTTTATGGCTGACCTGGAGAAGACCAAAAATGAGGAAGGGGAGCCAGAGAAGGAAGTACCCCCCAGCGAGGAGCAGTCTAAAGACAGCCAGGTGCCCACGGAGACCAGTGAGACTACCCAGTCACCAAGGAGAATCTTCCGGGAAACTTCCAGGTGCTGATGCAAATTTCATAGCAGGGGGCTTATTCTCAGTAATGATACATAATGCCAATGCTTAGAGGAAAAAAAGACTTGATTTATTCTGCTAGTAAAGTGTGCCAAATTGTTGATATCGGTATTAGTTATACGGGTTTAATGACAATGATGTACAATCCTGATGCAAATGAAGCAATGTAAAACCATATTAATTCTGAATAGACAGGTTAAATCATGGCACGTTTAGTAATTATCCTCCATTAAAAGTTGGCTATTGTGTGAGCAACACTGCCACCTGCAGGCAAGAGTCCAATATGTGTCTGATGTTTGGAAACAGACTGACTCAAATACAAAATAATGCTTTTGAGAAAAGAATTTTATCACTTGCTGCATCCTTCTGTGTTTCTGGTGTTTATCTTGAAGACAATTGATTAGAAATGAGTGAAGACTTCAAGCAATTGAGTCTGTAATCCTCTGCTAGGAGGTTACCTCGAACCAGCGGTCATGATAGCACTGGTATCCAGTATAATAGCCGCCCATCTCTGTTTCCAGGCAGGACAAGGACCCCAAGGAGGAATCTCTGAGGAACATTAGTCAGGCTGAGAAGGAACTAGAAGAAATCAGGAAGATCGTTGAGGATTCCGGTGGCAAGTTGTCCAACAGGGACCTTCAGACGGAGGTGGGACAGTGAAATACGAACTTCTGGCCTACATGCTGGCATCTTTCAAGTCAAATGAAGTTGAAGACATCTGTTAAAAGTGCAGCGGCTGGGCCATTTTTCCTGTTTAAAACCACAAAATGCTGTGTTGTTTTTCTCCTCAATGTTTTCAGCCTTTGCTAAAGGTTGGCATTTCCTCCTTGCAGAAGGGAGGCTGTTTAACTTGCTGCTACTATGAGCTACATGCTCCTAAAACTGTTAAAGGAGACTTTTTAATTGTTGCTGTAAAAAGCTGAGCGCTATGGCTGAACAGCTCTTGGCTGACCCCATGTCATGCCATGCCATGCCGAAACAGTCCATGTCCACCCTCATCAGAACCACGGAAAAGGCCTCAGACTTCCACACACGCTCATAACAGCTATTCCACCGCGCACTTTCCTGTTTGTTTTTAAGCTAGAGTTTGAGAGGCGGAAGTCCGACGGCACGACCACGCTGGGCATCCTGAACCCAGCAGAGCTGATGGCTGGAGGTAAGGGCTGCAGTCCCTCCGCTGTGCCCCCTAAAATGCCTCTGGCCTTGAGGGAAACCACAGAGAGGAAATGTCTGTCTGTCCTCCGCAGACAGCGGTTACTGTCCCCTAAGGCTTGGTGTCATGATGGGCAGACTGCAGAGTGGTGTCAACACCCTGCAAGGCTTCAAAGAGGACAAGAGGAACAAAGTGACACCAGGTGTGGCCTCACACGGCTTCCTGCTTTCAGTCATGTGCCAGGCTTGTGTCACCACTGTCACCTTCAGCCCATTTTCCTCCTTTACGTGTTTGATTTGTGGCATCAAAATTGCTGCATCTCACATCCTCCACACTCAGCTTCAACACTGCAGAAATGAGTAACAACTTTCCATGACTGATTTCTCACCAACTGTCCTCATAATGATGAGACTAATGATGAATTACTGTAATTAGTGAATATAGTTCAGATATTTTGTTTTTGTTGCATAATTCAATTTAAGCATTAGTTAACTTAGGGCTGTCTCCTAAATCATCGGTTTTGTTTATATTGATGGCCTTATGCTTATTTGCTTTTTAAATGCCGTACATCTGCTTTACTGTCTTTAACCAATTTCACCACAGTCTCCTATATGAACTATGGGCCGTTCAGTTCGTATGCCCCGGTTTACGACTCCAGCTTTGCCAACGTGAGTAAAGACGACTCTGATACGATCTACTCCTTTTATGGTGACGAGTCCAGCCTCCAAGGCTCAGAAAGGTAGGCGGTATGTCCTGTATGCCAGACTCTTTCTCTCGCAGACATACACACATCACCATACAGTCATCTGCCCGAGGGCAGGGCTCTGCACTGGTATCACTGAGAAGCTCCCTTAGTATAAACTCATGCCGTACTACAGAAAACTCCTAGCTTCACTTCAAACAATACGTGGATCCTGTGCAATCTGTTACACTTGCATGGTAAATATTTAAATTTTACTGCCAAAACATAGCAAAATGTAAGATCTATTTTTAAAATACTCCCTGAATTTGGTATTGGCCAGTACTTGTGCAGTTCCAGTAAGAGGCCTTGATACTTAAATGCAGAGCTCACATTTGGCTAATAGTCTAGTCTGTCTGCCTGAAAGTACTAGTTTCCACTAGTGGGAGTTAGCTTTGCATGCTGGTCAAGCTGTGACTTAGTGATTAAGTCAGTTTAAGGATCACTGAAGATCATCTTTGTTCTCAAACCCTTCCTTACATTTGACAGTGTAAACAGGCTACCAGACCAGAAGGCTTCCTAATTTTACCAATTTCATTTAGTATCTATAACATATCTTTAAAAACGTATCTGCTGGTCATGTGACAGCACTGTTCAGGTAAAGTGTGCTTCAGGTGCAGTCCCGTTCAGATCATTTGTTTAGTCACCTGTTTTTGATTTGCAGCATCTCGGAATTTCTGTCCAAGACAGAAGAGAACATGAGCAAAATCGCTGACAACATTTTGGATGCCCTGACCAACGGGGAACACACCAAGACACTTCTCGAAATGGAGACGGTGGGGCCACAACAGCTTTCACAGCCTGTGTTTATTTTTTGAGGTACATCTCTCTTCTTATTCCTGAGATTGCTCATGTTCCTCGTCTTAGACCAACCACACAGATGAAGAGCCGGCAGACGGAGGAGAAGCAGTGAAAGACGTGGAGGTGAATCACGGTGAATCCTGTATTGATGAGTTGGAGGCGTCAAGTTGCGAGTTGTCAATCATCCTCCAAACATCCGTGCACCCGTCGCTAGTTCCGTCTTAACTGCAGAGCACACACTTTATTCCCAGGCTGGGGTGACAGTGCAGCTGTCACGTTAAGGCAGCTGTCAAAAAGTTGAACAGTCCCTATTAAATCATTTGGAAAAGCCATCTTGAAGATGTTTGTGCCGCCTCTGTCACTGAGTACCGATGATGCCTGCAGATCATTGAAGCTGAATCCAGCTGTGGAGGCAGCCTGACCTCACTCAACTCCGTGCTGGGGCTGGACCTCGAACCTCCAGACTTCCCCTCTGAAGGTACTAGAAAGACTGACACTAGGACCGTAGGAGGCAGGCTGCACTTGTTTTATGTAGCGCTATCATGCTGCTCCCTAGAGAATCTGTAAATGCTCTCATGTCAGACCTTACCTTGTCATCGTTGGACAACCATAATCTATTCCAGTTCATGACAAATTTTATAGTGTTAGTAGGGAGAAACCCAATGCCTGTTGACTAAGTTTTATACTCATTCAAACCCTGAAGAATTCATTCACTTATGAACATAGTCTCAACGGTATCTGCAAGTCTGGTGTTGGGGTGAAAGCCTAGCTACATAGCAGCAGTCAATTTAGAAGTCTTCACATCATATCAAAAGCTGAGCCATTGGTAGAAGTTTCTAGGACATAGAAACTGCAATTTAAATGAAACACATACAGGTAAGTATAACAACTTCTGAGCGTAGCAGGTCTGGCCAATTATTTTGGGCATTTGTTAACCCTACAGTGAACCAGCAGAATACATCATTGTCTTATGGTGCCTTGCCTCTCTGCTGATGCATGTGTTGCAGAGGCCAAGCAGTTCCAGCAGAAGCTGGACGAGACCACCATGCTGCTGAAGGAGCTGCAAGAGGTCCAGAAGGAGCGGCTGAGTGCCAGGCCGCCCCCCAGTACTGTCTGCCTGCTGGCCCCCAGTGCCAGGGAGCTGGAGCTGGGTATGACAGTCCCTGTCACCGTGAGCCACATCTTGGCAGCTGATCTCTGCAAACGTCTGACCTGCACTTCTCTTCCGGCAGCTGAGAAGGTCACCGAGAACCTGACGCACCTGGCCAGTCAGGTTACGCCGGGTGACGTGAGCAGCGTGTATGGGATCAGGAAAGCTATGGGGATTTCGCTGCCCTCTAGGGGCCTGGAGGACAGTCTCGTCGACCTCACCACAGGTCAGCTCCCTGGGTTGTGACATGAATGCCCGCGCGCACACACTGGCTGCCAACATCAACAGTTAAAATTACGTGCTTGTTACATCTGCTTTTTGTGTCCATTGTCATTTCCTCTCTTTAACATTTGCTGTTATACAAGCTCTAATCTGAAAACGCATGGAAAGAGTGGTTAGCCCTGGAGTCAAATAGAAACAGCAAGCAGTCAAAGCCGATCTTCTGAGAGCTTTTTCTGTCTCAGTGTCAGAGTCAGCGGCCGCCTCACCGGGCAGGGAGCAAGAGATGATGGCTGTGTGATGGTGACTGGACGGGCGTCTCAGCAAGGGCAGCTTTCAGTGGTGTTGTACAGAGGGTACTTTTTATGTTTGTAAGCATTTTACAAAATAAACCCCCTTTTTTAATAACGTCTGCTGTTTTTTGAGTACCGTCTCTGTGTGTGAGCAGGTACAGTTGAAGAATTCAGGCATTTCCAACTGTGTAGTACATAAGTTTTCTTTACCTTTCTCACGTTAAATTTTATTTACTGCTGTTATTGGGGAAAAAAGCGGTAGGTGTGGGTTGGGCAGACATCAAACACTGATTATCCTGTCTTAATCTTTTCTCAATCTAACTTATATGCTTGACAGTACTTGGCAGAAGGGTCTATTGAACACCCTTTGCCGAGTTGTGCATGGGAAATGTGGGTCTGCTCTGCCAACTTGCATGGTCAGGTAGGGCTAACGGCTTATTAGCTGTCTGGAGCCAGTGAGACCTAGCAACACACCATAAGCTTTAACTGCTGTTGGAAAGCTTCATAATAAAACTAGCAAAAATTCCAAAAGACACATCTCAACAATACTAGACCTAGCCTACCATTACTGTCGCTTTTAGTTTAGACTACAGGATTAATAGTATAAATTTTTTTTCTGTTGAAACGCCATTCCACAAGGTGTATTAAAGTTATGACTGTTTCCGATAACGAAACATTTCAACGTCAAATCTAATCTGCACATTACACAGTAATAAAACAGTGTGTGTTTGCTTTAAAGCTGACTGCTCTGTCGTTTAAAAAGTTTGGCCTCATTTCCAGCTACCAAGTTCAACACCAGAACAACTCTTGTGAAGAGTAAAAAGTAAAAAAAAAAAAAAAAAAGTAGCATATAAAGGTAATTAAATAACTGCACTATAAAATGCCTGCAGGTGCTGGAAATTGCCCGTGGCATCTAGAATGCAGCATTTATTTACACTTATCTTGTTATTGGAATGTGTTATAACAAAAAGCTTTTCAGGACAGCTTCTCCTGGACATGATTCCAACAGGGCTTTTTCCTTCCTCCTTCATGCCCTGTTCAGCCCAGTGTTTCCTTCCATACGCTCCGTCAAGCTAATATTTTTAGTTCCTTTCCACGTGTTTGTCTCTGCTTGCACTCAGCTGAGGCCCAGGCCTTGGGATTTGCTCATGTCTGTGCAGACGAAAAAGGTCTTCAGCTCGCCTTTGCCTTTGACGGTGATCAGGCCTCGGCACTCACAGGAGTAGCCCAGCCTCTGCAGCACGGTGCAGGTCTCCTCCGTCACCTGGCCGAGACACAGGACAGCAGTCCAGCCAAGGTACTCATATAGTAATAATACACAAAAATACTTAGTCTTCATGATTTTGTTTTCACAACAAGCGGCGTAAAAACATGTTCTGAAGCAGGGTGACAAGAATTGGTGCCCTAGTGTTGATGTGGAGCTGCTGTATGGTATACCTGGATCTTTCCCAGTTCCCCGGTGCTCTCCATTCTGCTCGCCACGTTTACCGTATTGCCCCAGATGTCATACTGAGGCTTTTTAGCTCCAATCACCCCTGCGATCACCGGCCCATGATTGATCCCTGTCAGGTCATGACATCAGCCCAGCACAGTGTTAATGAGGAAATCCCTGTACCTTGACTGTCATACAAGTTCCTTACTTGGCAGGATACTTTGCAGCAACACTACTAGTTGGCTTCTATATGGTCACAGGAGTGATGTACTCGAGCATCAGTAGCCACAATAAGAAAGAAAAGATGCAGGGCTGAGGTCCGCTCACCAACACGCAGCCTGAAGTTGTTGAACGAGTGCCTGTTGATTCCGTCCAGTTTGCCGGCCAACGCAACCGCAAACTCCACCATGTTCCCGATCTGAGCCTGCTGCCTTTCATGGTCCTGTGCACAATGAAGCCAGCAAACATGAGTCAGGTACAGCAAAACCTATCAATAAATTGCATAAGATTCCGTCTGGCGGTAATCCCCAGAAAAGCATGTCTAAATGAGGGTTTAACAGCTGTTCTCCTGCCAGGCCGCCTGTGCCCTCCCTTTTCGTGCATGCAGTACCACTGACACACCTGGTTCTCTTGTCCTGGAGTTCCACTCAGACCTGCAGCTGCCATGTAGCTGCTGCCGATAGTTTTGATTTTTTCCACCCCGCTGAATTTCGGCTTGGACAGCAGCTGTAGAGATGACGACGGGTGCAGTCAAGTAAATGTGACGAACGATTGCACAGATGCAGTGGACCATCATGCGGCTTTGGCAGTGTCTGCACCATTCAGGAAACGGACCTCATCAAAGTCAGCGATGATCTCATTGAGCAGCCTCAGACACTCAAGGCCCTCTTTGTTGATGTCACACTCTGTGTAGAACTCCTTGAAATCCGGCACCGAGGCAAACATCACACACACGCAGTCATATGACTGGTAATAGAGATCCTGAAATGGCAAACGGAAATGAGGCGAGCGAATCAAATTTGCCGTACCAAAACTAAAACGGTTCATTAAGAATACTCTTTCCATATTACCTGAAACTATGGACATCCCAATCCAAGCCCCTTATTATTTACTCTCTGCTGATAGCGAGTCCCTATCCAATATTTGCATTTTCCTAATACGGCCACACAGCTGTACAAATTTCAAATACATTACGGCTAGCAAAACCAGTCCAACTTAGGCTCACTTCTTACCAGCTTGGTATCAACAAAAAGCCTGCAATCACCCTCTGTGTAACTTTGTCACGTTGTCACTGTTTTGGGGAAATTGTCACTTTTTGAAAACATCTTTTGGTTTTTGCTGTTTTGAGGCAGTCTTCTGCATAAACTCGCTTCACTTCTCTGATAGTCGCCGTTATCATACTGTCGTGTTGAAAGCAGCTCTGTCCAAATACTGGCATCGCATATATTAGAGGTGGCTACTGGATTGTTTTCATCTTCCACTTTAAAATAGTATACTCTGCAGACATTTTACCAGATACTTCAAATGTGCCACTCTGCCGCAGGTTGTGCATTTTTGTTTACGTGAATTATAAGGCAGCTGGTGTAAACAGTGTCGTGGGGAAAATTGCATAAAAGAAAAGATCTGATTAACATGGGCTTAATGTAGCTGATACTGATCAATTTAAATATGCCTTAATTACCTCCCACACCAAGTCTTCAGATTGGAGGGGTACATTCTAATACTGGAATAACTGAAGCTTTCAAGGTTGCGACAAAAGAAATTCCACACAACTCTAACCACAGGACGGACTTTACCACAACTTCTAGATATCCTCACACTCGTTTCCAGAATGCTAGGGAATTCAGATACCTCTGAGAACCCACAGTGCCTGTCGTGTTTTTCGTTAGGTGCTACTATGACTGTGCCCTGCGATGAACTAGCATGCAGTTCAGGGTGTTCCTTCTATTATACACTGGCCTTCCTGGGATAGCTTCTAGACTGATCCCAAGATAAGCAGACATGGATCTAGGACAGGTGGATGACTGTTACACTGGAAATCTTATTCGTTAAATATTTCACTGGTTGTAAGCAGACCATAATGATCAGCAATATTAACCAAAAAGGAAAAAAAAAAAAATCCATCAAGTAATGTATAAATACATGGATGAAATAATTCCCTGTTGATCTCTAAATATATAGAACCTTCTGTTACCCTCAGGCCTGTGCTTTCTCAAGTGAAGTATGGCTCGGTGGAGCTTCTGGTCCGTTACATTCCTACTACGGTCTCTGTAGCTATATCAGCCGTACTTTGGCTCCATTTACGTGGTCTTCATGTACCTCGTTCTTCTTGTTCTCCCCCATGAAAAGAGCCGCCACGTGGGCCGGCAGGACGTTCTCTAGCAGCAGTCGGTTTAGGTTCTCCCGAGTCTCAATCTCGTCCTGCTTCATACGGTTCTTATTCTTCAGAAGGAAGTCCTTCCGGCAGCGGTACTCATTCTGGGGGGGGGAGTAAGAAAATATTGAGGATGGCAAGTTGGTGATCTTCACCAGAACAATGAAGATGGGGTGGTGACGTTCTCACCTGTTGTATGCTCAAGAGGATGGCGATGAGAAACAGGGTGAGGTAAATGCAGCTCATACACTGGGGGTGTTTCATTAATCCAGCCGTAGATAAGATGTCACTGTTTCCCACATATACACACAAAATACATGGTCAACTGGGCAAAGTTTTGCTGGGCAAGAGCCAGTCTACACTCTCCGTGTCGCGGCCGAGAGACGTGCCTGCTGTTAACAGGATACAGGATGCAACCGTAAGCCTGGAAGGATTTGTGCTGCGTCTTGAGGACGATCCCGTAGCACAAGCCGGAGAAAAGGGCGGTGAGGAGAACGGTAAGCTCAAAGCTTACCCCTAAGAAGACTCCACATGCCATCAGAGCCAGTATGCAGCAGAAGACCAAGTACTGAAATGGAACACAAGAAACGTGTAAACAAGCCTAGACAAAGAAAGCAAAAAAAAAAAAAAAAAACCATGCAGCCTGGGACAAACACTGATAGATTTAGTCTGGTTATTTTTATATTGGATCCCTCCCATAAGACTTAGCTAAAACTCTGCAAGCTGTTGAGTGCAATGTCGTTTTGATTTTACTTGGTACTGTTACTTACAGGCAGGGTGAAGAGTCCACAGTCCATATCCACATGTTGAGTGTGGTTATAAGGCTGACATGTCATCAGGTTGATTTCACAATGACTTGGCCCGTTGAGGCTCTACAATTTAATATCATTTGTAGATAACTGCATAATTAAAAAGTGGAAGAGGTCGAGTCTCTGATCTGACAGGAAGTCAGTGACGGCAATTACCAGATTTAAGACAGCCATTGTGAGGATGACGGTTACGGAGATGATGGTCAAGGGCAGGCGGAGGCATGGTCTCTTCCCTACCGCCTCAGACACTACGGTCAGCCATTGGCATGATGCCAGCTTCTCTGGGAAACACAGCTGAACGTTTGAGGGAATCAGGAGAGCAACCAGCAGAAGGTGTGGAGAAAGGGGCAATGCATGAGGTGCAGAAGTAGGAAAACCTCCCACAGAAGAGCTTCCTCTATGTGGAAGCTACATGTTCTAAAAATCAATGGTGCTCAATTTGGCACAGATACTGACCTGCAGATGTCCAGCAAAGCACAGCCCAAGGATGACTAGGAGAACAGAAGCCAACACTGCAAAAGTCACACTCAGCTCCATACGGCTGTGGGACGTCGAAGGAACATGGTCTTAACTTTGGAACGTCAAGCCACGTATAAATTCCCAAATTCGAAATGGTCCTATTCAATTTTAATGAACTGAATTATTAAATTGCTAAATTGCTAACACTGATATTTTGCAGTATTCCAGCCATTTTGTGATTTATATTCATTGGTTGTAACCGGATGACAATGTCTAAACCACATCAGCATCTGTCTTTCTGGAGAGTAGGAAGGTCACCAACCGTTCTGTTACTAAGAGCTGGATCAGGAAGATGCAGAGGAAGATGAATGAAGCACAGGCGATGAAGTACTTGAAGTTGGGCAATTCAATAGCTCTGAACTGGACACAGGCGGACAGGTAGAAGTTGGTATTTTACTTTAACATCGTAGTCTGACTTCCTTTATAAAAAAAAAAAGTTCCTCTGATCTTGAAAAGTCAAGTAGAATCACCCCTAATCATTATGCAACAGTTCAAAATAGTGAAAGTACCTGCTTCTCCAGGTCCCTCTTGGTGAACCACAAACTTATCCTGCTGAGCTCATCAGAATTTATCCTTGGCCTGGAAGAACATGTGGGTAAACTCAGCACACCACGGAAGAATCACATATTTACTGCTGTTTATCTAATAACAACTCACAAATGTGAAATTACAGGTGTGTACATATAATGGGTATCTAGTGGCTGACTGGCCACTATGCAGCCTGAAAGTCCAAGGGTAAGACTCAATTTTGCCTTAAAGACTGTGGCTTTAAAATTTCAGGTCTCAAAATCTGGACCTGCAGAAATATCTGTACTTAAGTACACACTTGATGGTCAGCTCTTCAATGGTTGAGGTCATCTTATTATGGAGGTCCTCGTCAAACTGGGACTTGTTCCTGCATTGTAAAACACAGGCACTGTGAGAAGCAGCAGATGAACAAAGATTACCCATTGGTGGCATACCTGCCCATCAAGGTAGGCCAGTAGTTCCTGCCCTAGCCTGCTAAGCATAAGACCAATTATGAGTGCTTGTCTTAAGCACTCAGGAGGGCTTATGAATGAGTGTGTCTGTACGTGCAAATGCGCAGGTCTGTTAGTGTAGTGTCATGTTCTTCTGTCTACGACGTCATCTCAATCAACGGGAAAATAGTGAATAGTGCTTACCCAGCAAACAGGGAACGTCACAGGTACATTACAGGAATGTTAAGAATGTAACGAGAACGTTATTGGACATTGTGGGAACGTTCCCTGTTTGCTGGGTAGTGAGAGACAGAGGTGGCCCAGGTAGGGTGTTCTGTTTCTGAACTGCATTTAAGGGAATTCTGGGTAGACTCCAGGACACGCCTTCATTTGAAGAAGGTGCAGGTAGACTTCTAGCATAAAACACAAAACAATCCATCATGGGTTTCTCAGTTCACCTTTATCTCTGCCAAGGTGGAGTCCTCCTTATTCCATCAGTTTGTCTGTCTTACTGTTCTCTACATACAGCATACTTATCACTGAAATCAAGACATTTTTACACTGAAAAAAACTATTGTAATGCTTATTAATGGATGATAATAACCATACTGAAGTCACATTCAACCTCGGTGAACTTTAAGGCATGTCCTCAGTGAAGGAAACATTCTGCTTACCTTTCCGTTACCTTTGAAGAGGTCATCGGTTGCACAGGTATATCCTGAAAGGGGTCATAACCTTTTTTATTTATGGAAAACAATATCAGTGACTATCTGTAGCTCACCTGAGCATGGTCAGTAAGACAGACATAATACTAATTTGACTAGCATTATACTATAGGCTCTATGTCTACTCTAGAAGCCATCATCTACTCACAGAACACAGCCTGCCGTTGACTATAGCGTCCATAATGTGGCCCTCTCGGCTCTGCAAGTGTGCGAAGGGCTTGACGGCACCCCACGACTCCAAATAGCGTGTCATCCGCACAGAAGCTCGCATCTTCAGCCCATCGTTCACCCGTGGTTTGGGCAGGCTGCGCTGATTTGAAGCTGGTTCCTTGGACTGCAAATGAGAGGACAAACAAAGCTGCGGGTCCTATTTCTGCACGGTGGAGCTATAAAGGTCTTCTCAGTCCTTTGAAAAAAGAGCCAGAAGGGCTTACCCTGGGGTCAATGACCAAGTATGTCTTGATGTTCTGTTCTTTCAGGTAGGAGTCCCTCAGGTACCCATTACCCTCCTCTACCTCATAAGCTTTGTTCAGGTGTTTCAGGGTAGCTTCTGTGATGTGGACCCTCCTGCCCAATTGAATGACAGACCAGATGCCTTATAAACAAGGTTAAACTGGACTACAGATTCACTTCCTGATTAATTCACTATAATAAAGATTACTATCTATCCATCTTTCCAACACTCACCAGGTTGCTGCATAAGTCAATGCTTTTTAATATGCTCTCATTAAAACTGCAATGAAAAAATAATTCCATTTCCAGGGCAGAAGAAACCCACACTCTTTCATTTACTCAAACAGGCTGGTGCTGAATTTAAATATGGATACTTGCTTTGATGAAACGTCTTTTACCAATGGAGCAATGCCAAATATCGGCACTTGCTCCTTTGACTAGTAGCATAACATCAGTGCTTCTCAGGTATCACGTGGGGCCTAGTCTGAATGTTTTTCAATGTCGTTTGCAATGCAATCGCTTGCTGGTGTCAGTTTGTATTGTCTCATTTTTTTGTGGTCCTGTTTGCTAACTATTTAAGGCATGGAGACCAATGTTAGCAGGGCAGAAGATACCGAAAAACATGAAACACTGGGAATACAAATGGACAGAAAGAAAACTATACAAATGAAATAAGTTATGGCATATTCTCCTTACGATAGGCCCCAGTGAAGGGTAATCCGTTAAAAAAAAACAATGGTTGGATGGGCAACACGTTGTATTACTGTTACATAGAAATGCATACACAGTCTTTAGGCGATATTTGATGCCTAATTTTCAGGCATTTAATGGCCATAAATTTTTATTTTAAGATGCTTTAGGACTTTTAAAGCATTGGCACCGGGAACTGTAGCTTATCCAGTCACAAGAATATTCGTTATTATTAAATTAGAAATCATTAAAATTATAATAGCCTTGCCATAGACTGGGAATTGACAACAGGCCATTGAACTATTGGGCACAAACACAAGTCAATTTCATCACCTGACTTACCCCGGAATACCTCCAGACTCCATGTGATTGGCCAAGGTGACATCATGTGACCACACATCAAACTGCCACTTGCGGAGGCCGATGATACCGCACAGCACGTTACCAGAGTGAACACCCACTCTCATGCTGATGTCCACCCCGGTGGCATCCCGCACCTGTCTACAGGGAGGCAGATAGAAGACGGACAGCAGTTCCAAAGGGTTACCACCAATCAACACATGTTTGAGTCTTTGAAATGGAACCGGTGTCTTGCATTGATAAATCTACATTTAAATCCACAAATCCTTTGTATGAATTCAGACAGAGTGCCAGCTATTGAGACAGGCACACAAACCTTTCAGATCGACGCATGATCATTGACATTTACTGGTACCTATTCAGCATCAGCTGGTAGTGACCCATGGCAAATAGGACAGTGTTTATTATTTAAAAAACTCCAAAATTATTGGTCAGTCAGTAAAAGCATCACTGAATTCTAGAGTGTAGTCGCCTCGCCATGGAGATGCAGGGATGCCAGTACAAGCTGTTTCACGACTTGAGTGTAACCCAACACTCACTTAATGGCCTCACACATATACAGGCCCATTTTCACACAGTTCTCCGCGTGCTTGGGCAGAGAGACGGGTAGACCGGACACACAGTAGTAACAGTCGCCCAGAATCTTAATCCGCATGCACTCGTTCTCCTGTGGAGACACGTAAAATCATCCCGTGAGTCTGCTAGTCCAATCAATAGTGACTAGCATTCATTTACCAGTCACTGTGACATAACATCTGCATCAAGGCTGATTATGGTAACATTTACCTGCAAACATGAATAAATCGTAACAGTTCTTCTAACATGCTAGAGCACTCCATCAGCACAAGCCTTCAAGTGAGTGCGTGCAACCGAATTCATTTGAAAAGTCAAAGAGGGCAAAGAATCGTCATCATTCCTCCAAAATGCAACACTCACCTTGGCAATCTGGTCAAACTTGCCAAAAAGCTCGTTGAGCATGACCACCAGCTCCTTGGGCGAACACTCGCTGGCCTGCTGAGTGAAGCCTACGATGTCAGCATACAGGATGCTGCCACAAACAGGGCACAACCACAAATAAATAAACCTGAGCATGAATTAACAGAGACCCTCGACTACAGTGGGCAGCTCGCTGCCACTTGACTCAAGCTTCCTATTAAGAATGAAGAGCAGGACTAAGAGTAGCACTAATGTGCAGCAAAACGCCACCCAGTCAGAGAAATGAGCAGAGGAGTCAATCATCACACGAGGGCCTAAGACACCTGATACACATCAAGACGCAGATGAAAAGGTAAGATCGCTGACATATAAATACTGAATCTGCTGTACACAAGACGCACACACATCCCTGGGTTGGGATGTTGCTGAAATTGAGTGGTGCAAGCGAATCCTTCGCCAAATCGTTCACCAAAGCACAGTCCTGTAATTAAGACTGATAAGGGACCGCACCGTGCCAGCACCACCTTTAACAGAATAATTAATTAACCATGTGTTCTTTGCCAGGTTTCCAGCCCGTCAACCATGTACCATGTGCGGGCCTAACACACAGGAAACACTGCGACCATTTTTATTACTATAAAACAGAATACAGAAACGAAAGCGGCAAGCTTGCACCAGCGGATCTAAGATGGAGGTTATTTATACAGATGGTGGCGAGACATTGCAATGCTTCTATTCTCCCTGGGTGCACCATGCTGGAATTATCTGGCCACAATGGCACCGTAAATCATGCTTCGCAGTCACAGCCCGGAGGGACCAGTGCTGTGCTCTGCAGAAAGGCCGTGCCTGACAATGGCCTACTTTCACTTCTTATCTCCGGAGGCAGCAGATCTTCATATCTGACTGTGGAGCTGAATTAAGAGCTACACCATTAAACACAAGACAATTTGGCCTCTTCCAGTGTATGTATGTCTTTAATCGGTTAATATTTAAGGCTGATTGCGTATCATTCATCCATCCATCCATCCATAACCGCTAATGCAGTGCAAGATGATGATGAATTATATATCATTAGTGTTATTATATTATACAGCTGTGTGACAGCCATCCCACCCAGGGTGGCCTCCACGTTGTGTCCTGTGCCTCTCCAGGCTCACCATGACCGTGTACAGGATAAGCGGCATAGATGATTGGATGGACGGATGGATATAAAGACAAATGACCTTCACCAGTAAGTTCATGTGCAGTTTCTGAAATGACACACTCAGAAAGTTGTGTTTAGCGGAATAAAGTAGAAATGGGTCTACATCTGATCAACGATAAGCTTCCGAAGTAAGGAGGATGTGAGACAAGCAGTACAGTGTTGGCGATGCTGCCCTGCAATCCACGTGCAGTTGGTAAACATAAACACCTGACGTTCTTGTGTCGTTTGATGTAGAGGCTGTGAAAGTTGTTGTCCTTCACCAGGCACTGCTGATCCTGAAGCCGCTCCATAATGGCCAGCTTTATCTTCATGGAGATGTAAACTGGCAGCACTGACATCAGCAGATTCTCCTGGGCGTGCGCGCACACACACACACACACACACACACACACACACACACACACACACACACACACACACACACACATTATGCCGTGGGCTGCCCTTGACTGTCACGCAGACATTAATGCTGGGGACCCTAATTTAACACCTCAGTGACAGACACTTTCATGGTTGATTTTAATGTAGCTTGTGTTGGCTTTATTCTCAAATAAACACAAGTTAAAGCAATTATCAAGATATCTACTATAAATCCAGAGGACATGAAACATTGGGGGCTCGTGAGAATGACGTCATTCTCAAGTGAATGTGTGTTCACCATGTAAATCAGCCTGGTTCTGCTCCAGCATCTCCACCCTTTCACTGAACTCTGAAGCATGAAAAATCACCCGCAATAAGCCAGCAGTAACTGATCAGATGTTTCCAGAGCTGGAAACAATGGCTGTCTTCTCCTGGGTTTTTCCCGTTGTAGTCATTCCTGCGGTCAGCCTGCCATTAATGGCCTGCCAAGGTCCTTTTGATCTCAGGTCTGATCAAATGTGCTAATGCCCACCAATCCCACCTTCACCTCAGTCGAACCTCTGTTCCAATCATCAGATATTTCAAGCTTCTTTGCTTAAAAAAGCCACATTTATTCTTTGAGGTTTTGTTTACTTCCACATTCCAAGTGACTCGTTATGGATCAGAGAAAATATGTAGGCTGTGATACTAATTGAAACTTAAACGGATGTAATATATACTAAAATCTACATTATCTAAAGGTCCCAACACTGTAACACATAAAAGGTGCATTTGTATCTTGCATTATTTATAGCTGGTCTTGAAACTGCAATATTCCACAGTAGTGTCTCCTGAATAAATGAAAGCATATCCATCGATTGAAAATAGACATATGGATGACTATATTTTCAGCAGTGTTAGGGTTTGGAGTGTGAGGCGGTTACCTAGTTAAGGACTGTGAGGTGTAGTGTAACAGTAGGATATTGAGATAATGTAAGGTTAGGGTCTTATTCCTCTTACCTGCTGCCTCTTCTCTGTCTCCAGCTTCATGAGGATCCCCAGGAAACGGAGCAGGTCCTGGAAAGTCTGCCGTAGGGCTCTGTCCATGAGCACCTTGTGGAAAGCACCCACAGCATTGACACAGAAGAAGAGCACACTGTTGGCCAGCAGCTGGAAGGCCAGGCTCTGTGAGGGCCCACACAGACACGACACATGAGGGCTCTGCCCATGGACTGACAATCTGCTGAAAGACCTCCAGCACAAACTGAAAAGAACCACAGACATCTAGCGGATGCGGTGAAGTCAACTGAAACAGGCAGTATGTTTGGAGAAATCTTATCCAAATGTTTTTAAAGGGAACACCAAACTGGTTATTTTCACTGGCAAAGTTAAGGGTAGAGGCAAAAAAAGAGATAGCCCTTAAAGGAGAGTGCCCAGTCTATAATTATTTAGGATTCTCTGTAACAAGCGGAACGCTCCGTTACAGCAGAATGGCTTGTCTACCTGAGTGAAACCTGAGGTGCTGAAGAGGTAAACACTGAGGGCTATGGTGTGAGAGAGCGAGGAGATGACACTGAGGATGACAGCATGCAACATCCGGAAAGGCAGCATCGTGTACACGGCAAAGATGATGAAGAGGAAGAATGGAACCTGAAGGGCGGGAAAAAAAAGAAACAATTAGCAGGAATACAGTTCATGCTTAACACCACCATGAGCCCATATCTCCCAGATACAAGAAGTTTCAGTCCGCTGGATCTAAACCACCCATCCATTCATCTTCTTTAGCCACTTATCCGTAAGGGTCGCGGGGAAGCTGGAGCCAATCCCAGTCGACTTCGGGCCAAAGGCGGCGTACACCCTGAGCAGGTCACCAATCCACCGCAGGGCCAACACAAAGATGAACACCCATACACACTCAGTCACACCTATGAGCAATTTAGAGTAGCCAATTGACCTATCCTGTATGTCTTTGGAATGTGGAAGGAAACCAGAGTACCTGGAGGAAACCCACTCAGGCACAGGGAGAACATGCAAACTCCGCACAGAAAGGCCCCCATTGGCAGCGAGGACCAAACCCAGAACCTTCTCGCTGTGAGGCAGACATGCTAACCACTCAGCCACCGTGATCTAAACCATCAAATGCCAAACAAGTAAACAGCACCTCCACAACCTTGCTAACAACAAAACAACTGTACAAGTATTTGTACAATTTCGTATATCTAATAACATCCATCCATCCATCAACCTCTTATCCTGGTCAAGGTCATGGGGAGGGGCTGGAGCTCAGATGAGAAGGCAATTATAAGAGAAACTTTAGAATAATTCTAATTTTAGTGATATATATATTAGTTTTGTTCAGCTGTACATCAATTTTCAGTTTTATGCTTTATTCATCTTTTTACAATTGCTGCGCTAGTGTATGGAGTAGCAATGGGACAAAGGGGGCATTGAAAGACATGGTGACTCCCTGAGCTGCTAATCACCCTCTGGCTTAGTCAACAGAGATGACCAATGGGAGCAAACCAATGCCAGCTGACGTCTGACGACACACAACAACGTCAGGCACTGTGGATCCCAAAGCCTCCTAACGTCATCATCACTCATCCAAAGTCCAGCTCATTAACCACAGCAATGGAGAAGGACTGGAGATGTGATTCACGACGGGGAAGTGACCGGTGAAGATGGAGATCACCTGGTCCCAGGCACGGATCTGGCCCCTACTGAAGATGAACGTGAAGCCCATGGCGATGAGCGTTGCCCAAACCAGGCCTCCAAGTAGCTTCGTCCAGTTCCGGGATAGGGCCTCGCTGCACACCAGCAGGAAGGCAGCGAGGAAGATGAAGAGGCCACAGCTGAGCATGCTCACAAACGCTTTGTGATCAGTGGCATTCTGTGGAGGGATGAGCCGGAAAAACCGTCAACAGACACAATGCAACTCGGACACAAACGGACCTCAGAGAAGGATGGTGACACAAATGGGTAACATTAATTCAGCTGGTCAGACTTGACAAAGACATGGGATTGACTCGATGTTAAAAAGAAAAAAAAACAACACACCATATAATGCTCACGCCGACTCTGGAGCAGAGAAAGTGTATTGGATGAAACATAAGAAAGCGAACCTCAAGAAAGACAGCCCTGAGACTTTAAACAATCACCAATTAAGATTTCCATATATGATTAAATAAAACTTTCATTTGCAAAAAAAAGGAGGGCCCTGGTAAATGACCAGGTCCTTCAGGTATATAGCTCATTTCAGATCAATTATTCCCTGTAAACATCACTTTCCGCTAACAACTCGAACAAATCAGTGCTTATTCAACATGGCGTGGCACGATTTTGTGACTAATTCGTTATTTTCTCATATTTGGTAAGATAATGGTGCAGTGAAAAAAAAAAAAAAAAGTGTTAGACTGAGTGAAGCCAAATGCTTAGTGAATCTTATGAGGCACGGTCAGTACTGAGCACCTGCTGTTCAGAGTGAGACTTGTAAGGGTTCTGGGACTGGACTGGACTACCAGGCGACTACTCCGCTCAGCCACAATCCCCTCATCTAAAGTATCATCACAGATGTCAGCAACTGTTCACTCAACTTCAAGCACCTTACATATTTAAGTATTTCCCTGTCAGTCAAATAAACGTAAAGTTTTTCAAAAGCGTCATGTGACTTTGCAGTGACGGTATATTGCTCGGCATCACATTTAGTCCACAAAACACTCTGCTCCGCATAAAACTCTGTCACTTCCTCTCAATGTTGCTGTAATATTTACTTGTCCTTCACCTCACTAGGCTTTATAATCACCAGACGACCTCAGAAATCTCTCTCTGCATTCCTTGAATTCTCATCATCTTCACGTGCCCCTGTGCTAACTCCGAACCGGGAGCCAGCATCCTTGGTCACTGCTACCCCAAAGGCCCACTGGTGACATCTAGCCAAATGCTCTCCCTGAGGACTCAGGAGAAACGAGTGGCTGGTCAGCAGCCTGTGGGTAAAGGAGCTGGCGATGGCGAAGGCACAGGACAATGGGGTACTTACCAAACCGAAGGCAAAGAAGAGAATGAGGAGGACAATACAAGACAGCGTGGTGAGAACCAGTAGCATGAGTAGCAGCTGGTACTGACTGATGCAGGAGAACTTGTGGTACAGAGCTTCCTGCTTTAGCTCCTGGTCATCCAGCTGGTACTTCCGTTTGGCTGGCATGGTGCCTCTTCCACACGGGCACAAACCTCCAGGAAAGTCAGTCTCTATACTCTCTGTGCCAGACTGGGAAACCCCACCGTCATTCCAGTGTTTGAAAGTCAAGTGTGGTTCACCTGCCTCCAGGGCATCTTGAGATCTCCTGCATTCAGCTCAGTTTCAGCTGCAGGTCTTACTTCCATATAAAGGTCAGATGATGTTCTCTGATCTGCAGTATTAGGGAAGCAAGCCAAATGCGTGCCAAATAGGCTGTCCAGAGTCCAGTGTCCAGTCAGAACTTCCCACTACTTTATGTAAGCAGTCTATCCTCTCTTCTTCTGCCTCGACTTAGCTCTGTGGAGAGTACAGACAAAATATGTTTTGTGAAGTGACACTTTGAAAAGCCTGCTTCGGGTGGTGCCACCAGCCTCACCCATAGGCCTGTCTGGTGTTGTTGTGGAAAACACTCTGTTCCTGCACACCTGAAAGCCATGGGAGTTGGCTTTCAGGTACACATTGTACGTCTGGCAATTTTCTTTAGCTGCTGAGATGAGTAGACTTTGGAAGGTATGCCAGTATATCACAGACATTCAAGACACACATGCAAATAAAATGAAGTAAAAATAAATAAGAATACTAATTAAACTTAACAGTCGAGAGTGAACGAACAGGTACACGCCCATTCAGAAAGTTTCATCCCTGCTCTGCAATCGTTCCCACGATCAACAGCAGGCTAGGAGTATTCAACGTCCAAGCTAGGCCTGCCTTCACGGAAAGGAGGAAATGGCACTAACTGGACCTCCAAATGAATAAAATGTGTGCGGAGTATTTTTACTGGAACATAAACCACAGAAGATGAGCTCATGGTCAAGCTGACGTTGGTGGCTTCACAGTGGTCTGGGGTCACAAGGCATGGAATGAGCCCCACTTCATGCCTGTGAGATGTTGACCAACCCCAGGTCTAGAATTGCAGCTGCATGGGTGGTGTTTGCGTGCTGAGGTCAAGGTTCAGGGAGAGAACGTAATGTATGTTAAGGTGGTGCAGGAAACCAATGGTGTGAACGACACTACAAAGGGCTTTTAGCTACAGATCGGGGTATGGGGGCGGTGGTTAGTGTACTGCTAAGGATCTCAGACCTGACGGCCTGCTGGTGTTGCTACAGCCATGATGAAGGCGGTTAACCGGAACTGTATCCTGTATAAACTGGACAACATAAGTCTTTCTGGTTGAATATTAGTGGCTAACTGATGCAAATGGAATGTGCCCAAACAATACATTACACACGTATATAATAGGCATTTAAAAAAAAAAAAAAAAATCACATGACCAGTAATTACCCTCGCCTTCATATTTCAACAGCAAGTAATGTGCAGGAACAGAGTAAACAATACTAACATATAGCATGGGTCAGAGAGATGATGAGCTTTATTAATATTTCTTGTCCAAAGTTCCCCATGCTACTAATCCCTATGATGCTATCAATGGAGAATGAAGTTGAACAGCTGAAAATAGCATAAGGTGGGCGTAAGACTTATCCCAGTAGGAATAGTGAATAGAACCGCACTGGAATGGAAAGACTGAACTGGAGTTTCATCTGGACACAGCAGCAAGCAGTGTAAATAAAACATTTTTCTGCTCTAGCACATGGGAAACTTACAGAGGAACCAAACCAGGGTTGGATCTTGGCCTGGACTTGGCACTGACATGTGGTCTGTGGCTAAGAATCAAAACTGACATCTGGTTTTTGTTATTGGTAACTGAGCTGGTTACCCGACTTTGCCCCAGGATCTTCCAATAAGCCAGTGACAAGCTGGACAGGGAGTTGAGCCGGTGTAGAGAGCACTGAAATGTCGATCTGGAATCGGTGGAATGGCATCTGTGCCCAGCTCATCACATGTGTTTTAGTAAGACTCTTCATACGAGCATCCTGTCCAGGGTGTACCCCGGTCTTGTGCCCTGTGATGGACTGGTATCCCATCCAGGGTGTACCCCAGCCTTGTGTCCTGTGATGGACTGGCATCCCATCCAGGGTGTACCCCAGCCTTGTG
>JAACJT020000016.1:396656-446536 GCA_009936485.2 Gymnarchus niloticus | reverse complement strand
GGCATCCCATCCAGGGTGTACCCCAGCCTTGTGTCCTGTGATGGACTGGCTTCCCATCCAGGGTGTACCCCAGCCTTATGCCCTGTGATAGACTGGAATAGGCTCCAGGACCCTCTGTGTTCCTGACCAGAATATGCAGTTATAAGATGGATGGATGGATGGATGGATGGATGGATGGATGGATGTTAAAGACAACCCTCTTCCCCCAGTAAACATGTCTATGCCACACATCTAGGAAACTGGATTGTGTGTCAATGCGGGAAACTAAAGTGTGAAACACAGCATGTCAAATCTCCATCCACTAGTAAAAAAATTGCAAGGCTCGCTCACACTCAGGTGGCAGAAATGAGCATACAGTCAATTTTCACATTAGTCATGTCTCTGAGAGCAGCTCACTGCTGTAACTCACAAAGTGTCTTCTGCAGCAAATTAATCATGCAGTCATTTAACACCAGGAGGGTGACAGTTTGTCACATAGCAACTCAATATAGCAGCAACAGGGGCCCACAGAGACTCTATGCTGCCGTTCTTAAGTTGCCATGGCAAACAAATGAAGTGAGCAAATCAGCCCCCCTCATGCATGGCATAGTCAAAAAAAGCAGAGGGGGCAGCCACATGACTAGATTGTGCCTTCGGAAGCTGCATGGACCATCTGTGAACTGCTTCTGCTGTGTGCCGACTACACTGCGGGCCCCAAGTCCCTCTCTGCAGCCTGCATTCTCACAAAGTAGATGGGAATGAAAGAGGCATTCTCACAAAGTTAGATGTCACGACGAGGTGAACTTCCTGTGTGGCCCGAGGACTGGCAGAGCGAGCTAGCAGAGACAGGAAAGCACCAGAAAACAGTGCCCTTGGTGAAAAACATTTACCAGTAATTGTACATATTACATATCAAGTAGCCATTTAAATCACCTGTTTATGAAAATTATTATAGTAATTGTACTATACAAAATTCCATAAATTCACTTTCAGCTCCAGAACGGAGAACAATCATACACACTCTTTACTCTAAGTGCTCCCTCATCATTTTACCTTTGGCTTATAAAACTTCCATCCATCCATCCTCTAAACAGCTTTATCCTAATCAGGGTTGGGGGCCTGGAGCCTATCCCAGGCAGCCCAGGGCACAAGGCAGGTTATAACCATCACAGGCTTATAAAACATTTGTATCTTAAATTTAAATGTCTTAATACACAGGCTGAATGCAGCCCTACAGCCAAGTGATGATCTTGATTTGAGTTCTCTTCCAAACCACTGCTTAAGTCCATATCCTCTGAATCTGGTGACATCCCAGGCAACAGCAACCCAGACAACTGACAGGTCTACTGACCTCAGAACAACTCAACACCATCCATGTTAGTTGACTGTACTGAGGTCTGACTGACCTGCATCTGCTAGGAGAATCAGGCCCAGCCATGTGTCCTCAGAGTACTACCACAGATGTGTTTCATATAAGACCTTCTGACAGCATTGCGGGTATTGAATTAACAGTGTTTTGGGCTAATATACTGTGAGGTAATCAGATTAACATGGAGTTAGCTCCAGCAGTTTTTAGCTCACCGTTTATAATAAATACAGGATGACCAACACAGATCATGTAGTGCTGATAAACTTGGCCAGATAAAAATGATGACCAGTCTGCACAACATGCTAAGCCAGTCACCCTAACATCTTCCGTTCCACAGTCCGCTAGCCCTACTCGTGTTATTAGGCCTCAGAGGTACCTTTTTTCAAGCAAACCCACAAGGGTGCGAACACTTCTGCCCACAGTAAAAATAAAGCAAAGTCATATCTTGAAGCGCCTCAAAAAGTACTAAAATATAATTCCACAAACTGGCATGTCTAAAAATGAGGCAAAGCCAATGCAGATGAGAGCGGTGTGTTCTGGCCCACTGACAAAGTGGAACATGTATTGTAACAAAGGTCTCTGTAAAGAGTAGCAGCTTTTAAAGCTGTCCTCATAAACTGTCTCCACCGATGTCCTTCAAAGACGTGGACAGTGGAAGAGTTATTGGCATTACGAGGACCCTCAGCTCTTTATGGCAACAGTGGTCTCTCTCCTTGGCGTCTTTGGATGGGTCATGGCTTTCAGTGATCCTAAGGCCGTTCAAGCAGTCCGGTCTTACGTAGGAAGCACCATCTGTGATTATTAAGGAGATGGAATCTTTCTTTCGTTCCTCAGGATTTCAAGTCATAAATCACTGGCTATATGCACCTCAAATGTCAAGAGCATGACAAAGACAAGCTGGCTGAGCATTGCCTCTGATATATTAGCAGCGTCTAGAAACATCCAATGGCCTGCGTGTGTGTGTGACTGCACTTCTTGTTAACAGCACATTAGCCACTGCCAATCCTTACAAAGCTGTCATTTCCATTGTGTAACCCACTTATGCAACAGCAACACAGAGAGGACCACACATCTGTAAATGGACTCTTACTGCTTGTCATGGCTGCCCTCTACACACGGGACATTGAGGGAGTCACAGGGACAAGGGTCACTAGGATCGCACTGGAAATATGTCGCTCTAAACCGGGGACACGCATGACCAATTAGCCCAGGCAGAACTGGCAGGCAGGGAAGCGGATTCAGCTGAGTAATGCTTAACACCAGAAGGGTGACCATTCTGCTCAGACACAATGTATCTCTGGCTCTTTACATGTGTGATATAGGCTCATAACTGCAAATTTAACAGCAAAAAAATACATTTTCTGTTTTCAGAAAAAAGTTGAACTTGACGCTGTAAAAAGTCATGATTCTGCCTTCATGCAGACTTAGATTCTCAGATCAGCTTGTGAATTACATCACTTCTTGCATTTCACAGCGCTGTGCATCCTGCACCTCACACTCATGTCATTACTCTTACTGCTAGTTTCTGCGCCATCACTGCATGTGACAGCGAGGTATAAATGGCATCCACATATATATTAGCGTCTGACCCTAGACCCTACAGGCTACAATACATCAGATTCACCAGTTAATCTTAAGAAAAACAAAAATCAGAAGCATGAGATTTGCCGAAATTATTTTAGTTTCATTTCCCTCCATCTTTGGTTTTGCAAAGCCAGCACTCTGATTACTGGCTGCATGATTAATCACTGCATTTTGTAGGTGAAATCCCAAGTGCAAAGATGATCTTCTGCCTTTAAATTTCTTCAAAAATCACACTGAGATAGAATGAAATGTTACAGAGACGTAAAAAGAAATGAATGCATGCTCATCGTGTTTCCCAGAGAACATTTTTAGTGTTACTCTTGAAGCCACAGTTATGGGGGCAATAAAAGAGGTCATTCCTGCAAAAGTACCCCGTCCTCTGAGGCGGCCCCCTTCACCACAGGCACTGAGGGGCTCTGCTATGCCAAGGCTGACATGATGGCGGGAAAAACAGCTGCCGGATTTGAGCTTGCTGTTACTTAGTTACGCCTTAGCCACTTCCTGTGTACCTCACAGCCTCAAGCTGCAGCTCGTCTCTGCTGATCTTGCTGCCTGGGTGGCCAGATGGGGAGGGTGCAGGGAGGACGGTCAGACAGGACACTTCATCCACGGGAGGAGGTCACCCCAGATTGAACATAATCCTGTAAATAGTCGTTGCCCCTGATGCCCCAAGGAATCATAGCTGGAAAGGCAGACTAACGTAAATAGACTGGCAGGCAGGCAGAATCCTCACTGAGACACACACACAGACAGTAACACACACAGTCGGAAATGCACAAACACACAGTGTTTTCAAAATAAGTCCATAAAGAATCACGTCACCATTAAGTTGTGTATAAGGCTGCCGGTTAAGAGATTATATGTTTGTGTTTATTATTGTACTTGTGTGGTCATGTACCTGAGATCATCACACCAAGACAAAGTCAGAATATCTGGCCATTAAGGAACTGATTACTGAGTATTCAGACATGACAGCTGCATCCTGCTTCAAACAGGAAGATGACTGTTCTTCACGGACTTGGTGGAGGACCCGCGTCACACCCGCAAGGCTCCCCACCTGGGATGCTGCCACCCCAAAACTCTGCTGTCATTTTATCCTTCATAAGAGAAATGACCTTTTAAAGGGAGTTGAAAGTTCAACGCTCACTCCCCCATCCCCTATCAGAACACTGCTATCATTGATAAATGGGGAACAAGATCTTTACTTTTCAGAGACCTGCAGGAACAAAACTATTATTTCCTGTTCCTGTTCTCTTTAAGCCAGTGTTTCATGGATTGGTGTCACTTGGAAGGGAACCAAACTGAACAGACCAAACACATCTCTCACTGCTCTGAGTTCCTGCTTATTCTGGGGACTCCTAACTCTGGCAATGCTGCGGTGTCTGTCCTCACGGTCTACAGAGCGTTTACTTAATTCATATGTAGGATGTCTTACAGTAAAGATAGGCAACAATGAACAATAGGGATCTCATTTGAAGTTGTCACTTTATGGCAAAAGGGTTACTTTTTATTTACTCATATTTCAGTGCCTCAGCCGGTATCACAATTGACAGCACACCTCCAGGGCTGGGGGGTCATATCCTGCCTTCAGCCTGTGGGTGTGTGTGTAGTCAGGCTAACTGGTGTCTCTAAATGGCCTATAATATATGTATATGTGTATGTGTGTGTGTGTGTGTCACACACAATGTGATGGACTCGCATCCCATCCAGGGTATACCCCAGCCTTGTGCCCTGTGCTGCCTAGGATACGTTTCAACCCCCCTTGACTCTGACCAGGATAAGCAGATAGCAGATAAACGGATGGACATTTCACAGCAAACAGTCGTGAAATAAAGGGAATATTTCAACAATACAAGTGTTAACTGAAGCAGTAATCCAGGACGCAGCACTGAGTTAATAAAAGCTCTGATCCAGCTGGCAGGAATTTGGAGGAATCAGGCCTGTGGGGAAGCACCAGTGTGACACCGTCCTGCAGTTAAGTAGAGACGGACAGGACCTGGAGGGTTTCTACGGAACCTGAAGCTGTTCCCCGATCAGGAGCCGCAATGGAGACACAAGCTGGAGCCAGAATGACAGTATGGGACAGCTTTGCTGAACACCTATAACACACTGGCCCGCTCTCCTCCCAGTAAACAGGTGGAGGAACCATGGAGGAACCTCCGTCCACATCAAACTGTAACCTTTCACAGGAAAAGCAGGACCTGCATGGAGAGCTCCAGGTGTCCATGATAATACCTCTCCTGTTCTCCCTGGCCATGTCCTTGGGATTTAAATCCCAGCTCCTGTTTCCCTGAAAGTGCTGCGAGTACTGAGAGGGGCGGCAGGAATCCGCTGCTGGAAAGCTGCTCCATTCATGTTGGAATGGGAGTGAAGAGCTCGTCTCTCTCGCCGACCACGCAATGCAGTACGCCTGGAAACACCATAAGGTATCCTCGAGGTACTGTTACGTAACAGGGGAAGCGTCACTGGGCAACCCCTTCAACGCCAGCATATCAACTGGTGAACCATTTTCTGCTCCACACAGCAACGTCACTAGGAAAGTGAACTTTCTTCTCAGAGCAGGCAGGCAAGCGTGTGGCCAGATGCACAGCGACACAAGGCCATAGCCTGTGGCCCCATCTCACCTGAAGGCTGACATCCACGGTGCCTTTTAAGAGTCGGTCAGGCATGCCTGGAGAACCAAAGCCATTAGGAGACAAGGTATCTGCAGCCCAAAGCTGTGCCTTGATGACACTGTGAAAAAGATGACCCTCTGGGAAGGTCCATCCAGCACCACCTATGACCTACAAGCCAAAAAAGTCAAGTAGTAAAGCAGAACATTTCATCATGAGAGCTGATGTTATCTGGAGACCACCCAGTGTTACAGGACAACTACCCCAGTGTTACTGGAAATTACTCCAATGTTAAAGAATATTATGCTGCCTCTTCCACCCATTGTAACTGTGAAAACGTGCCAAAGCAAAATGCAGGAAGAGTGAGAAGAGCCAAGACAGCTTGAAAGATGCTAAGGGTGGCAAATGGTGGAGGAGATCTGCTTCCTTTTCCATGTATCTGAAGATTTTCTGACAACTGGAGCTAATTTTGATTACATCCTGACCAATCAGCCGTGTGGCAGCACCTAGGAAAATGGGCCAAACACAGCAGGACAGTCGTCGGGATCCAGCCCCTGGAAGCTGGTCAGGAATAAGTTTCTGAGCATGCTAGCCAAAACCTTCAGAGAGAAATGGATGTCTTATGGCAAACAACACCAGCGACACGGTGAAAAGTCTTCAGTTACATCTCACTGCGCACTCGTCTCACGCAACAGAGCCAGCGGCTGATTGGATGCCTTCTCCCTGGCGCTTTAAGCAGAAGCATGCCGAGGCAGAGCGGAGGAGACGGCCAGGCAAATGCCTCCACCGTGAGTCAGAGAGCGTGTGCAGTCTAGTCGTACTGCATCCCATTCTGAGAAAGAAAAACACCTGAGAAGCTGTTGAGACAAAGCCCAGGCAGGTTACTCGAGCGTTGGCTGACCCCCTCTCCCCCAGGCTTGATGGCACTCTCTGGGTGTGGGGGCTCTTCACGTTTAGAAGACTGCACATTAGTGAGTGCACCGCCTCCATGAATAAATACGGACCTGTATCAAAGAGAAACATCTCAGAGCCAGGGCTGGTCTCTCTCTCCGCGTTCTTGGCATGGTTCAATCAAATCTGACGCCACAGTCCTTTGATGAGACAGGAAAACGCGGAGTCGGAAAACAACCAGAGGCAGTGTCTGCCACTCCTATCTCCAAGAGAAAGAACCTGCTCTCCTGCTCTAGAAAGGACCTGCAGCTGCCCATGTAATCTCACCCCAGGCGACTACATCTGTTATGCAAAGTATTTGAGGAAAGGCGGACAATTCAATGACTTCTATGAAGCTTTTGATCAGGTTTCAAAATTGGCGTAGAACTAATATCGCTGAAAAATGACTTCTATAAGGAAGGCAATAAATGGATTTGTTGAGCAAATGCCAGAATCTGAACAGGAGTTAGAGGGGCCTCAAAGCAGAATGATGCTACATGACTGTCACAGCTGCCTTTGCCATCCAGTAGACACAAGTCAAAAATCCTCGGTTTTAAAAACAAATCGCAGACACATTGCTCAATCCCAAGCATGCTCTCTCTCACTTCCGGTGAGCAACTCTGTAAAGGCTCTTCTCTAAATCTCCAGCACACTTCCCCCTCTAAGCTGCACTCACACTCTGAGACACAGTGTGACTGATCAAGCGGTAACTCCGGCTTCACCTAGACTACTCCACGGAGAACATGAGAAAGGGATTCTGGGAAGAAAATGCATCTGTGCAGCCTTACAAATCTAGGCCAATGCCAGTATCAGTCTCGATAGGGCAGGCTTTCGGGTACATTTATCTGCTCAGCTAACTGCATTCTGGAAGACGCTCTCTATCAGTTTTGGTTTAGGCAAAGCCCCCCAGTGATACTCATACCGAAAGACTACACAGTGCATTCTGAGTATTTCATTACTGCACATTCTGAGAAGTCAAACAGCTGTTCTGCTGACAATAATCAGCGGTCAGACAGAAGGCCTCCTTTTTAACGTCTTGACTGCGTGTTTCGTTGGGGTAGGGGAGTGAGAGGACCCTGAAGTATAGAAGGGGGAAGTAAAAACAAAAAAAAAAAAAAAAAAAATTACCAAGTAGTCATGACGGTAACTACATCTCACCCAGAGACAAACTCCACCTTCGTTCTCATTATCAGTGTGAAAGAACCAGGAATGTGCAAAGGTATAAACAAAACTACCCTGAAACGGTTAGTAAGCCCCTTGGTCTACCCACCGTGACTGGGAGCTCTGACTATTGCTCTGCAATAGGTGTGAACTACATTTTAAGGGGCAGTTATACTGGAAATGTTGGCACAGGGAACGACTGCGAACAAAGAGTACAAAAGGAAACTACTCGAAATGACGTCGTTACACCAAATTCAGCGCCACAAGCTACTTGCTGGCAGAGCGACTCCACACCCCCCCGAGAAGACGTCACTTAAAAGCTGCAGGCATACGTGTTAGAACTGTCATACTAAATGTCAACTGAGGCTGAAATAATGGAGAAGTCTGTGTAGGGAGACACTCGACAAGGTCCCGGATAGACAGGCAGACAAAACTGCTTACGTAACTGGGACAGCAAGAGGATGTGAAAGCTCTGCTATATTAGTTACTTAGCCACAAATCAGCCTGGGCAGCTCAATATTTCACTTTTCATAAACATGTATCTGCATCCCACTGGATATTTTTGTTCAATGCACATTAAGAATTTTGTACAGTACACTGCTACCATATCTGGTCACAAATATAGACACGCAACTTGTTTGCAACCGAAAATTTACTCCGATTGTGTCATTAAGAGAAAAGAAAGATCACTCAGCAATCAGCACTTTTTTGCTTTTTCAGGAATGGCTCTCAGTTTTAGTCCTCATCACGAAGGTCCTTCTCCACAATGTGGCAGCATTATTTTTAACCAAAGCTGCTGTGTCTCCAATAAAGGAGGACGTCTTGTGAAAAATGTGGTTCATTTTCACTTCAGCCTGGGAGAGGGTCCAGGTTCCCCATGACCCCAGTAATTGAGAAGCACAATTCAACTTTATGAACCTATGAAACTGTCTTTGTGCTGACTATATACTGTAAATGCTTGTTTTTACATTAGATGTAAGACCAAGGCACCAGTACAATGTGCTCTGTCAAAAAGTTAAATCAGAAGCTTGCTATACAGTGTAATACCATGACAGCAAAGACATTGAAAGAATGTGTTTTCTTCTTGACTCACGTATGTCACCGCGGCTTTAAGCACCACAGCAAAGCTGACACCAAAACAGAGAGAGGAAAAAAATTAAAAAGGACTGTCCGTATGTTATGTCATTGCTTTAAGACTTTTCCAAGTTTTCTGGAAAAACTTGTGTCCTTGTTTGTCAATGATGTGGCTCTTTACCCTCATATGAAACTACATTTTCTTGCCATATATAACCTTTTAGTTCATTCAAACAATTAAGAATATACACCATAAATGCTGCAAATTCATAAGATTTAAGCAGCAAGCTTAGCTGAGAGCTCAGAGGCTCAAACTGCATTAAAGGTAATATAAATAGACGGTAATAACAAAGAGACTCTCGAACTGATTCACATACTGTACACTTAGGACACCGAATGACATGTAAAACACTTAAGCCAGGGAAACTTATGCTGGATTAGAAGAATCTACAGCCCCAGCCCACCAAGGCTAGTGAGCCAGGGCTCAGTCTGATCCCGAAACACCTGCTCTCCATCTCAAACTGTTATCTGGTTCCTGCCTTTTGGAACGAAGGAAATGTGAAAAGGAGAAGCCAACTGGTCAAATTCACCAGAATAGTTAACACATTACACTGAAAATCCAAAAAATGACTTCAGCCACCAATATCAAGTGATTTTGGCAAATGATCCCACCATTCCCAGACTCATCTCTATGGCAATGGTGGCATATAAACCATGGTACCTTGAAAGACATATGACGAGCGTGTTAATGAGAATTGAAGGACAAGGTAAACAGGGCAAGGCCTGACAATACGTTCTACAAAACCAACACACCCAGTTTACATCCCATTCAAGGAATTCACTGAGCAAGCCACAAACAAAAAGGAGGCCATTTTATTACAGTCTGATTTATGATATGCTTTTAAATTTATGATTAGATGTTAGTTGTAATCCTGCTCAGCTATCTGCAATCAAAGCCCAAGGAGAACCTGCCGCCTCAGCATGGTCATTTCTGCCTAGGACATGTGAAACTAGGCTCTAGCCTGTTCCATAATGAATGCTGTCCCTGACTGTCACACTCACGGTAGAGCACAGGAAGCAGTGCTGCCTGACAAAGGGGTGAGACTTCACCACTCGAGAGCTCTGTGAGTGGTGCACAAGCCGTTTCAACACCTCAGTACAGATAAAGTACACTGAAAATTGTAGGGACAGTTCTGCTGCCTTACACATTACAAGGCTGAGGGTGTAAATCCAGCCTTTGCTTTCTCTGTGTGGAGTTTGCATGCTCTCACCGTGCAGTGCTGGCTTCCTCCTGCAGTACAAAGACATGCAGTTAAGCTAAGTAGCGTTTCTAAATCGCCCCTAATGTATGATCGTGTTTGCAAATGCAAGTGTGTACATGCCCGGCAATGGAGTTCAGCATATATCCCAGCCTTGGTCCCTACCCTGCCTTGGAGAGGCTCCAGATCTCCATGTGACCATCACCAGAACACATGGTAAGAAGATGGATGGATTCAGATTCAGTTTTTCTATCTGACCCCTCAAACAGTGGAAACACTTTACGTTCTTGGGACAGGACGCTCTTAAACTCAAGACAGCAATGGGATCTTGGGTGGAACAACACAGAGACTGGTGTTTTGTGCACCGGAAGCCTCCACGAGGAGAACAGGGTTTGACAAGACATGACAACACGATATGGGGTGGAGAGCCCCAAAAAGATGAACAAAACAATGTTCAAAATTAACTCAACTACACCGGCTCAAACTCCACCGCACTGCTAGTCACACTCTGGAGGAAAGTCTCAAACTGGCAGCTCTATCACTCAGACCAGGGTCTCACCCTGTTGAAGCCCCCCCCGTCTGCATGCATGAAGTTTCAGTTCAACTTTTGAGGGCTTTTGCTTGCTAAAAGTATTTGGGGAGGCATCGATAATGATGTTCCCCCCTTATTAAACCACATGAAGTGGAGGACTTCTCGTCAAATGGTGCCACTACCTTGCGTGAAGGACTGAAGACCCCTTCAGACCCAAGACCCCCCAAGCCCCCTTTTCTTTCGCGTCTTATACGTAAAGGTTGCATAATCTGCTGATTTCAGAAAATAAAGGCAGGGTGTGTCAAACGCTCGGAATACGGAATAAGTTCTCATTTACACTAACCGTTTTTCTTCATGTAGCCATGCGTTTCCCCAGTTTTCTGCAAAAATAAACGTTTGTTGCGCTTTCGGAAAGAACGAAAAAAGGAAGCCGATGTAGTGTAACACAGTTGTTCGTCCACACGATTTGAAGGCTTTAAAAAAACAAGTGAAAACGCTTCAGCCTAACATTTCATACAAGTATTAAGTCATTTAGCAGACTATGTACACCGAGGAGGGTGCCTTAACTCTTATTTCTGTTTTTAACATGTTTCAGGAGTCGGTAAACTTCTTCCAAAGCTAGCCAGGTGTTGTCTGTCGTTCATACTTTACAGAATTGTAACGCCGCTTGTATGAGAATGTCAGGAAAGGCGCTTTCAGCTACTCACCACTTCGAGGGGCTTCGCAGCTCCTCTGCCCTTGACGGCTGGTCTCTACTTGGCCACCTTGCCAGGCTCTTCGCAGTCAGACAGCAGCGCAGCCGAAGTATCTCAGTCTGCGCATCACCGCGGAAACGGCAGCCGCTTCGCTGCTGCTTGGGATCTGAGCACCGTCTCCACTCCGACTGAAACACTTCTTAATCAGATGTTTCCAGGGCTCAGGCTAGAAATGCTGGGCTGCCACCCCGAGACCCCTGTAAATTAAGATTTGGGCCCCTCTGCCACCCCACTTAGTTGTCGTTTACACTCTGTCGTCTGTCCGTTGCCAGCTTTCATATTTAAACACAACGCTTTCAATCTCCACGTCCACACAATGACCGAAGGTGCTTGTCCACTCTAAATTTTGCTCTTCGCTAAACTAGACCAGTCCTGTTGGAATTCATACCTCAGATTAAGACCATATACATTTTATCAATTAACTGAGAATGCAAGACACTTTTTTTAAAAAAAAAAACAAAAACAAAAACAATACGTACAAGTGCTTAAAATTGTTAAACCTAGTCGACATGCCAAGAGATTTAAGTCTTCCCTCCCCGACGCACTAGATATCTAACATTTGAAAACAAACATGCTTAATGATAAAGGCATTAATTTTGAGCCTGATTTTTAAACCAATGCTTCAAAATGTCCATGCCCTCTTACTGTTGGCCTATAAAAGTAAATGACAAAAATGATATAGAAAACATACAAACATATGTTCAGGACTTACCTTGGGAAAACCTGAAGCCATATTTTTATGCATATGTACACACACATAAACATACACCTGTGTTTAATATATACAGTTCACCTTTAAAAGATAGACATCACAATTACATTCTTAAAGTGCTTTTTAATATTCAAATGTACAGTGTTAAAAGTTAATTTTGCTTTAATTCCATTTACTCATGAAGATTCAATGCTTAAATCCAACATGATAATTCAAATATTCACAAAAAATATACTTTGCAAAAGATTTTATATTTTTCAAAAAAAACAACCAGGATGAGTGGGTAAGAGGAACAGTGACAAGGACAAAGGAACAGCAAGTAAAATATTGACATCTTAAAAACAGTAAAGAACAGCTCAGCTGTTCGTAACAAGTAAATAAATATTCTCCACTCATTTCTCTCTACTTGATGAGTGATCAAGTCATTGTTAAACCATAGAGGGCTTCTACGTGAGAAACATCTCCAATTTCAGTATCAGACACAGAAGTTGAAGGTAGAGACGCAGTGGCAGGTTCCTGTCATTTTCCTTTGCGCGCTGTCATCGCTTATCGAGGCTCAACTTTATACCAAACTCAACAGCCTGGATTCACAGAGCGGCAAACCAATCTGCAGCAAATGGAGTAATTTGGGTGCATGAACCAGCGTGATACCAGCTAACCACTATGTCTGATAAAAGATTGCCTTCTGAGGAAACATCCCACTTTGTTTACAATACAAGGGCAAATGAAGGGGGAATCCTAGAGAATAAATCTTATAGCAGCAACACCATCAGGCAAATTAATGCACCAATTATGAATACATTCATAGCTGAGGACAGACTAAACTGAACCCCCTTTTGACTTGAGCAGCAGCAAAAGGCTGCGACTGTCATCTGAGCTACAAAACACAACATTGTGCACATTTTTTCAATTAGAAATGGACACAGCATTATGAATAATGATGGAAATTTAAACAATGACATGATTCAACTTTGCGGCGCTCCCACACTTTTGAACCTTTATGGTTAATATATCCAGTTAACCAGCAATTTTTTGAATTGTGAAATGCGTTTAAGGTTTACTTGCATTGACGCTTGACAGTGAGAGCCAGAGGGATTAGTTTTAAACTAGCTCACCACTACCAACAGTCGAGATATTAAACAACATGCTTGAGACAACGATAACACTTTGAAAACAATGGCACAAGAATTTTTGCACAGTAATTCCAGATGCCTACATATCAGACATTAAGATTAAGCCAAGGGAAGGAACCATGTTCCCTTAACAATAATGGATTTCAATATGTTTTTTAGATTAAAAAGGTACTTTCCCCGTAGTATTTATGCGCAGTATACAAGATTGTTCAAAGCTGCTTTAAGGTACTGATCACAGTCATTTACAGTATAAAAACGTTTCTAAAAGAGTTTAGGCTGCTGAAATAGTTAAGCATTAATGTGCTAAAAAATACATATACGAATTGTTTAATTACTGTATATTTTATTGCATGTATTTAAACATCTGTAACAACTACAATGCAGGCAGACCAGTTTAAATGTCTTTAAGTACTACTCAAGAACCAAATGGCACGAGTTGAAACGATTCGGATTTCAACCTGTTGTCCTATTTCGCCACCTACTGGTCAGAAGTAGATGTCGTCAGAAAGCCAAAGTCATCGATAACATTAAAAAAACCGAAAAGGAAACCGTAAATGCGGCTCTCCTTAAGTGTCAAGTAAACACGTAGACCCGCAGATTTCGGTTCTATGACTGTAAAATGGTGGCTCACTTTTCCAAAGCAACTTGGTCACTCATTTACGACTGGAAGGATACAGAAAAACAGGTTTAGCACTGAGCAACAGTAAGCAACGTTTCCCCACTTTAGCCAAGAGTAGATTCTTCAAACTCAGCTCCACAAAGGGCAGCCTAACCGATCCAAGTGTTTCTTTGAATTTATACATACATATTCATAATTTAAAAAAATAGATAGGCAAATACAATTGAGTGCATAATCGATTAAAGACAAAGGGGGAAGGAAATTGTAAAAGCATCTTGCATAACCATTTTGTTTGGAGTACTCGTACTGTAATATAGGCTGTACAGAATGAGGGACCCACAGATGGTTTGTCACCTAACTGGGAACGTGGGTGACAGACCCTATGGGAGAGGCTGGTGTTGGCTCCTTCCTATCAGCTCCTGATGACATTTAAGTTGGTACCTTTCCTCATTGTCATCTTACTCCCCCTCCCATTCAGTATTGTCTTTCCCTATAAATAAAAATCACATGTTCTTTAGGAATAAATCAAGATTCTCACTGTCACGTTTTTCCTCATTTTATACCTCTGTTTGGTATGCCAAATATTTTGGACCATTTCTGCAATATATATTTTTTCCTTTATTTCAGCTGCTGTAGTTGATTTCTGGGGCTCCTGAAGTCACAGTCTGATTCCAGGACGCTGTCTTTGCTCCTTTCTCCTCGGGGACCACAGCCGTAGCTACAAGGGCACAGAGACTGGTTGGCCAGAAGTGTGATCGTCTTAGGAAATTAGCTCCTTCATTACGTCTCTACGAGCCCAAGGTTTCATATTTTATGCTTTTTTTGTCCATTTCACTTGTAAAAAGCCGAATATCTCTTAGGAAAAAATAAGAATGACAGTAATAATAAACAATCCCGTATGAAAGAGTCCTGCAGCAGTACTGGTAGACAGCCGATCCTCACTAGGGGGTGCTGTTCCCCTATCTGCACAGGTCCGTGTCCGCCGTCTCCTGCGGGGGTGGTTTCCTCTTCTTACGGTCGCCCTTACTGCTGGGGAGGGCATTCGACTGTCCTGTGCTCTGCTGCTCCTGAACAGAGGAAGGCTGAGTCTCCCTGGAAGTGCTCTGCAGAGCAGAGAATTTCTCTCGTTTATTCTCTGCACGCAAGGGGCAAACAGCACGGTCCTTTCTGGAGGGCGGTTTGCCTTACTCACCTTGTCCTTACTGCTGCCATCCGCAGAGCTGCTAGAGGACTCGCTCTGCATCCTGTGTGTGGCCACGCCCCCCAAGGCCTTCATCTTACACGGAGTGCCATCTGAATCCTACACAAACCCCATTAACAAACCATTATTCGAATAATCGGAATGCCCCCTGCAGGAATTTTATGGAAAAACAATTTGGCAACATCCATCCATCCATCTGCTTATCCCAGTCAAGAGCCTATCCCAGGCAGTCCAGTGCACATGGCAATCTACATTCATACACTACAGGCGAATTTCGGATGCCATTTAGATGGAGCAGAGGTGAGATTTGAATCGAGTCACTTTGGCACACGTACAGGATTATAGGGCACTGCAGTAATTAGAGGGGTCTCAGAACGCGTGTACATGAACGGTGGCTGGGGGATATACTCACGGCATCACTGGAACTGGAGGAGGATGAGGAAGACGATGAAGATAAGGAGAGCAGGGAGGGGGGTGGAGAGAAGCTGCAAGGGAGCTTGGGGCAGGACATGGCCGGCGGTGCTGGGGCCGCCTCCTTGTGCAGGTTGTTGTTGCACTTGTCCAGCTGCTGTGCCTCCACCAGCAGCATGACATCATTTCCTGCCAGAAACGGAAAAGGAAGTGAACCATGAAGAAGGGGCGGGTCTGCTTCCTGGTCTCTCTATGCAGCACGGCTGTGGATGCCTTACCGTTAAGGGCAGGGTCTTTCTGAGAACACAGCCCCCACTTCTGTGTCACCCAGTCTCTGTATTCTACCACCTCCCGGTTGACCCGTATTATTTTAGACAAAATGCTGTTAAAGTAAAAGAAGTTAAGGTTAACTAGGCAACATCGATGTTTTGGTCAGTCTGCTTTTTCTGTCAGAGCCACGCAGGATTGGAACAATTTACCAGAACACATTAGAAGGTGCTTCTCTAACAACTCCTCTTCAACAAGAGGATCACAAGCCCGGCTGATCACAAATCAAACTTGAGCATTTATACATAACACTGTTTTGAGGCAGAGTTAAGTTATATTTTACTATGTTTTCTATGTTGCTGTCTATAATTTTGTATAGTGTTATTACTGGGTTTATGGCAGGCATTGTTCTCTGTCTACACACTTTGTTTAGTATATTTACATTCTTATGCTATGAATATTGACACTCGTTTTATTGTGTAAATTTTTCTGCTTTTATTACTACATCTATATTTTGATTCGTACACGTCTTTTACATCTGTGTCTGTCCAGAGACAACATATAAAAATTTGTCTTTTTTGACCAGCTTTGCATGCGTATCTTAAGGATGTGATGCACTGTCCCTCTCAAACAAACAAACAAACAAGCAAGCTGCACAGCTAATAGCAGTCTACAGACCCCCATGGTGGCTGTCTCACCTCTGGGTCTCATCCTTAGGATAATACTTGGGGATGGGGGACACGGTGTTTTTCAGCACGGAGCAGGCATAGTCAAACGTGTGCTTTACTTGCATGGCGCCGTACGAGCTCCGCCCGACATCATTGTCTGTGGGGGGTGGGATTAGAGTGGTAACGACAAAAAAAGAAAAACAATAAATGAACAATTGCCAGCAGCCTCAGCCCGGCTGGTGTCCCCCGCACGTCACCTGGCTGCAGGGGGTCCTCGATGTAGAGCATGGAGGGTAGGTAACCGTCCAGCCTGCTCCTCTGCACCTCGTCCTTGGCCACGTAGCTGCCACCGTCCTTTATCCGGATGCCTGTCTTCAGGTAGTTGAAGTGTCTCCCATAGAGCTCGAAGAACTCGATCAGGAGCATCCCCACGTTAATGTTGGGGTCGCAGGCATCTTCCTGGTGATGGAGCTGGAGGATACAGAGAGACTGGCTCAGGTCTGACGACCTGGCTGGGGATGCTGATGGGAAATTACCTGAAAGGTCACACTGGAGTACCTGCAGGAAGCTGACTACCATGAGGAAGAGGCTGTAGGACCCAATGCCCCCTGTAAACACTTCGTTTAACTCCCTCTGCAGCAGAAACTGCTTCAGTACCAGTACCAGATGGGGCAGCATAGGATACTTCTGATGGGACAGAGACACACCGTCAGGTTTGCAGCTGAGCTCCGGAGGAGGATCTTACTGGGGTGTTAAGGTAAGAATAACCGGAGGTTCTGCCTTTCAGATTAAGGCCACCGTCTGACCTTTTTGAAGTCTCTGACGAATTCTACAGCCTTCACACCATTTTGCACGTTGAAGCTGATGTCCACATTGATGCCGGTGTTCGAGTCTGTCAGCTTGATGATGGGCACCTGGACATTGGCCAGAGAGGTTATCATCACCGCCGAGTAAACCAGGACTCCAAGTGACCTCCTTGGCCCCGATGGCCGGAGCCGAGCCGGGATGTCAGTACTTACTGTGGCTTTGTCTAGCACCTTGACGGAGTTCTCCTCGGCCACGTTGCTCGTACGCAGGGCCTCTTCCAAGATCCACAAGGGCGGGTTGTCCCACATGCCAAACACCACCAGATCGATGTCGCTGCGAGAACAGCACGCCACAACATTACACCAGCGGCATGGCAGGCTGCTTGTCACATGCTGGTTACAATGGCCATTGACGCGCTGACTTAGAGTAGAGGTAACAGCCCAGTGGTAGC
Organism: Gymnarchus niloticus; assembly: GCA_009936485.2. Taxonomy (NCBI): domain Eukaryota; kingdom Metazoa; phylum Chordata; class Actinopteri; order Osteoglossiformes; family Gymnarchidae; genus Gymnarchus; species Gymnarchus niloticus. The sequence continues at coordinate 429,012 of JAACJT020000016.1, read as the reverse complement.
CCAAAAGCCCAGGTCACATCAGCATCTACTTTACACAGGTAAGTATGCCAGACAGAAGGGTACAACAAGAGTAAAAACAACACAACAGACTCACCTTGTTGGTAAATAGAGGCCAGTGCTAAAACTCCCAAACACCTGAACCTAAAGAAAAGGTTTTTAAAACTTTAGAATTACAGCGATATTATTAAAACCAATTCTGTCTCATCATTATCCTCAGTTCTGGTAATGGTAATAAAAGGCTGATATCTGCGGCCGAATTCGCTGGAGCCCCTCCTGGACACATTTAGTTCTGCTGCCCTCTAGTGGCCACACAGTTGCCTCAACCCTGAGAGAAATTTCTGAATTTCATTAACAGATGTACGAAGCGCAACCCAAAAGATTATGTTACACAGAGAGCTGGGAACGGCATCATTCAACAGGGAAGGCGTGACCACAGATACTGAGGAGAACCGCAGCCAATCCTCCCATCTCAAGGAGGTGGGTGTGGCAAGGGCCTGGTAGGGAGTGGACCAATGGGAGAGGGCAGAGGAGTGCAAACACTGTTCTTGCAGTCACAAGACATCTTGGAAGCTAAATAAGCCAGTGGTTGAGGGGCAGAGGCTCGCACAATGCCATGCTTATCTGGTAGCAGGTTGAAAATCAACTGGGTGACCAGAGAGAAGGCTTTACAGCTGAGGACATGAAGAAAAGATCAAATGACATGCAGGATGTAGGTAAGATGCAGCCTGGGTTTACAGTGCAGAGGCACTGGACAGCCTTAAAGGCACAGCACCCACAGGTATCTCCTCCCATTTAGAAACCCAGCAGCCAGTGAGACAGGCTGTGTCAGAGGTGGCTGATGCCCACCATGCCAGTTTCTTACCTCCGCTGCAGGCCACAGACCTTTGATGACTCTCTGGATTCTGTCTATCACCTCCTGCCTCATTCGCTCCTCCTCTGGCCGTGGGGACATGTACTCGTAGAAGTCCACGATTTCCTCGTGCAGCCTGCGGGAACGGGGGAGGGAGAAGGTAACCATGTACGCAAATGCCATGACATCGACCTGGCAGCTGTTAGCATAGCCACTCAACTCAGACACCCAGTCATGAGTAGATCTTAATGACTTAGGCTGTGTAATTAATTAATTACACAGCTCTGATATCTCTGAGAACCCCCCACCCCCCCCGACCTTGCTGGACCACCAAGAACATTATCGAACCAATCGGGACGAAAGGGGACCCAACCAGAGAGTCTCATCTCTGTACATTAAAGCACTTCCTACATCACGTGCTGCTAGGCAACGCTAAGCCTTCTGCAGTGACTTCCTGCGACATTCCTCTGGTACAGCCAATATTGTCACCAGTTTAATTTAGGAATCCGTTTATCCACGAGCTCCGTGCTGGTTACGAACACAAACATTTCCACAGAGCACCATCTGTCAAATCCATTTATCGAGAATGTTTCTTTTTACACTACCCTGAAGAACTTTCCTAAGATCCTAATTTCAGATTTAAAAGCAGCTAACCGATAAGCGAGCCATCGGCAGTCATAGTTAAATAACGGTGCGATAAGAGCGATACGACAGCCAAGCCGGCCAGAGCTTTCAAACAAACTGGATGGTGAGCACATGCACGGCCCCGGTGTTGCAGAATCCCTTTCTTTCCTTTCTGACTGGCTGAAAGGCTGCAGTATGGATTTGCTTTTTAAATTCATTTCTACAAGTGAGCAGGCTCAGCACCTAAAAATCTCACCATGCAGCAGACATTCAAACACCTGTTTAAAACAGAAAATGTTAACAAGCCTAATCGATGTTTAGGCTGCGTGGTGGAACGTGTCGATGCACACCAACTCACAATAAGATTTACAGATTTTTGCTGGGCACATGCGTCGTCGGGAAAACGCAAAAACGCATTGGCTGTTACTAAACTGAATTATATCAACAAAGGTTCAGTTTTAAATGATTTTCACCAGTTTAGGGTTTGAATCTAAAGTAGCTGTCTTACATCACACTGTTTTACACTGATGTGCCAAACCACTGCCCCGTGTCCACAATAGAATGTGCACTATTACTTTAGGCTTGGTGCCTAAAACGCCACTCCTGGCTTAACCTGCATCGGGGCGATCCTTTTGGCACGTGCTCAGTTCAGCAGCCGTGACCCCAAATGCCTTGGCTGCACGACAGCTAGAGACGAGCTTCAGCCTCACAGTGCTTTGAGCCAGACAACTTGTTTGACCACATATCGACAAAGGACTGAACATACAGATGCTTTGTGTGAGATCACATGACAGTTGGAGTGGGTAAGGGTTAGCTGACTGACACCCCCTCCCCCCACAATTGTCATGGCATCCCACACAAAGCCTTTACACATTTGGTCATAACTAACCGTCTTAACTGCAGTTTTGGCTATTCACTCTCACCGCAGGCATCGATGCCTCAACCATACACACTGGGCCCCCACCTGCAAGCTCTTTTCCAGGGTACCAAATCTCAGCACCTAGCCAATACCCATACGCAGCACCCACAGCTCCTCGCACCCCACACCTCACTTCACACATGCCGTTCTCACACTGTCAGCATCAGCTTGCCCATAGGGGTCGGAGACACACCCATTCCAGGAGCTCCAGGGTGGCTGTGCTGGGTGGGGCTTCAGTCATAGGCTCTGTGAGAACATGCCATTGTGTAGGTGCTACAGTGTCTGATGCTCCACACCCAACACTGTTGGACACCCCCCAAACAGGAAAACCCCAAAGTGGTGTTTGTAGCAAGCAAATTGAATGTTTGTTTGTTTGAATGGCTAATTTTCCCAAAAAAGACAGATTTCAGAGAGAACGCCTCAGACCTCCACACTGACTTCTCCACCTCTCATCGTCAATTCCTACATCACTGATGACGTGTAGACACCATCCAAAAAAAGTCACAGGATTTCACACCTGTGGCCATGACATCACAGATGAGTCATCAGAAACCCCACCTATCAATGAACCGCAGGTTTACCACAGGGACAAAAAACGGGCCAATCAGAATGACGGACAGCGGGAATTGTAGTGAATCTGACATTTAAACGAGAAACGACTAACACCAGGTAGTGTGGGGGTTAAGCACAGGAACTCATGACACAGCGGGCACTGGCTCAACTCCTAAATGTGGTGTGGGATCAGCACCCATGTCTAGGAGGTTGTGGGTTTGAATCCCAGGTCCAGCAAAGTATTATCACATCACCTCCAGTCCTTTACCATAACTATACCAGGTGTTCCGGGTACTGACTAACCCTGAATTCTCCACAGTTACATGTCATTTGGACAAAAGACTCTGCTAAATTACTAAATGTTCATTTAATCCCATCTGCTTCTGTATAAAGATGGCAGGCTACTTCTTAGAGAGGCGTGTATCTTCCAGCCGCCAAGCAAGTTTCAGGAGAAACGAAAGCACTGCAAACAGCTGCTGTGAACAGTGAAATGAAACTTCAGACCAGCCACTCTGGAGAAACCACGCTACTTTCAGTTTTGTTTCTGTGTCTGGCCCTCCCAGAGGATCCAGAGTTCAATAACCAACTGGAGCATGACTATTACCGGGAAGGGGAAAGCAAGGCAGAAAGAAAAACATGAACAAACAACACACAACCAGAATAATACAAATCACGCAAGGGGCATCAAAAATTCAGACTTTCAAAAACAAAGACTTCTCAAGCTGTGCCATCAAAGTTAAGACCCTTACACCTGAAAGGCTGTCCCTGGAGCTGCTGACATCCAGACTAGTTCCCTACCCTCTGAAAACAAACTGCTACCTGGAAGCTCAGTGTCACAGGCTAATGGGTACAGCAGAGAGGTTTTAAGTACTGAGCCCTACATTCGACTGGACTCTGACCAAGAGATGGCCTGTTATGCGATTAGGGAAGCCCTGCTGCGTGCTTAACTCATACTGTGGTTTAGTGGAGCCACATAAGAAAGACGTTATCAAGCAAGGCCACACAATACTAATGCCGGTATGATACAGAGCAGCACACACCTATAAGCTGCTTCTCATTGCAATATCATGGTCCTCTTTTGACAGATTTTGTTCAGCGGTCCTACAGAATATGAACCACCGCAAAGAGCAGAGGAATTTCATTTGATTCTTCTGTATGTTCCTCAACTTTCTGGACTATAGGTTTTACGTGAATCCTGTGGTACAACACATAGAGAGACTGAGCTAAGTACTAAAACTGGATGATTTCCTTAGATTACATTTTCATCTTCAAGCAGGCTAACGTTGTTTTCTTGCTGCACAATAACTTCGTAAGTTTCTGATTAAAATTGTTGAAAGGCATTTAAAGGTGAACACTCAGCAGAAATGAACGGAATAAAGAAGAGACATCACTGACAAATGGCAGCTGGCTACCATACATTTTCCTGACAGATCTGCAGGAGGTGCTTGACAGCTCACCCTCTGGAATACCTTGAATATCTTTCTAAAACACAGACGGGACAAGGAATTACAGATTTATTAGGAACATAGCCTGTCTCGATCTTGTACAAAACAAAGAGGAAACACAAGAAAATAGACTCTGTGGTGGGAAAACGAGAAAAACAGGAGAAGCTTAGCTGAGTGTCGGGTGACAAAACTGCACTGGGAGCCACGACGGGCGTCAGAGTCTGGTAGCTAAATAGAACAGAGCACGTCAAGGTAGAGCCAATGAAAAGGATCCAGACATAGTCACATGACACTCTCCCCTGAGATGGCCACGCCCCCTTCTCACAACATGCACATAGATTAAAAAAAGTAAACAGGAGTGCTCCTGTTGCGTTATTTTCCATGGGGCACCCTCATACATGCTGCCCCTCCTTCCTGGGACTAAAAACGGCCTTCCCAGCTCAACAGATCAAAATTAAATTAAAACCCCAGCTGCCAAACTCCAAGGCAGGCTTTAAAGGTCCTGTGCATCGTTATAATAACTATGTGCATGTCTCTACACTAAGCACTGGCTTTGCAGTGGATTATGCCCCACTACTGAGTGGTAACATCCCCCCCATAATCCTGCCTCACAGCCTCATTCCACACGGACTTGTGGAAAGATAATCCATTTAAGGAAAGGTCGTCGTGTTCAGCTGAGAGGCAGGTGAAGAGGAGTGGGCAGAGCGAGAGAACAGATTGAGCCTGCCCAGAGGAGACCAGGGGGCAGAATTACACTTCCCAAAGCTTGGCCCGCAGTCAGGCAGTCGAGGTAGATGCCGAAAACCTAGGCGGGCACGCGTCTCCAGCCCTCGACAAGTCAGCCCTTGCGTGTTCAGAGAGGAATGCGTGTTCTCTCTCCACCCCCCCGGTTCAGCTGAAAGGTCCAAGAGCCTTAGAAAGGACCTAAGAGCCAACGGAGTGCAAACAGGAAGCGAAACATGCCGAAGGCAACGCCTGAGGAATTCCAGACCGGCACCGTCACCATCTGTCAGGCAGGCCGGCAGGAGCTCCGGGCACAGGGCCACCGAGGCTGACGCCATGGAGAGGATCCCCCTCGGCGTGAGCAGACAGGCCACGGAGGAGGGATTCAGTTCTGGAGGGCCCACTGCCAGCCATTCCATCACGAGCCCTAATGAGAAGTATAACACATTAATCTTTTCTCCATCTTCAGGCTGGACTGACGGAGGACACTTTGGTGTATGAGCCAGGAAGCTGAGCCTGGCCACTTCGCTGGGTCACGGCTGACACTCTGACGCAGGCACAAAGCCGGCAGGGCTGAGAGCACTTTGCAAGGTCACTGTCTTCTTGATGTCTGACTCAGCAGCTTCAACAATCTCCATGTGACACAGGTTCACACCGTCAAACAAGTCACGTTCCAACCCCTCGCTTCCCACCATAACACCATGGCACAAAGGTAAGGAGCTACCTTAACAGAGGCGGTGTTCACCCAGTACACACCAATCCCCCACCGTAATGCCATGTCACGCAGTGGCCTTATACCTCATGGACTTGAATCCCAGCACAGCTCTGTGGACCCTGAGGGCAAGTTCTTGGTTTTCTACCACGGTCCAAAAACCTGTGGTTCAAGTGAACAGGACTCTAAATGACTGTCAAAAGGGAAACGGACGACTGCGTTTCCATAGGCTTATCGCAAATCCTAGGACGCATCTGTACACCAAGCACAACGAGGCCGCACTCAGATGCAGAGTGGAAAGCTCACATCAATCTGGGGGAGACGAAACATCTCATCCAGTGACTCCAGCCAGCGAGAAACTGTGTCTGTCTGTCTGTCTGTCTGCGTGTGTGTGGTGGGGGAGTCCCACCAAGCTGTTTGATACTGCAAGCCTGCTCTCTGAGATAAGAGAGCAAGGCAACAAAGAACAAACAGTGGAATGTGTGACATGAGAAAAGAAAGATAGCAAAAGAGCTTTGTTAATAAGTAAAAGGATGCTGGCTCATGTTCAACGCACAAGGTGCACTAAAATAGTCTGGATGTGGGAAGTACAACTGCTATAAAGACAGACATAAAGAAACCTCCTTTAAAACTAAGATGAAGCAGTTTTTCAAAACATAAATTCAATCAAAACGGGTTAATGTCTGGAGATGTAGAAGCTCTGAATTATCATCCACCCTATCAATCAATCTTCTGACCACTTATCCTGGTCAGGGTCACAGAGGGCCCAAGAGCCTACCAGTAAGGACAGGGCACAAGGCTGTGGAACACCCTGGATGGGATGCCAGCTGAATTATTTTTTTTTTTTTTTTATGATAGCATTCAGGCCAAGGAATTTCATAAGCTTTTTATAATAAATCATTGCTGACATGACTCTAAACTGGATTTTCACAGCTACAGGTACAGTTTTTTTGTCCAGGATTTGTTAAGAGTCAACACCAGTCTTTGACACTGCAGAAGCTCCCAGGCTGCAGGCACAGAAGCAGCTGTATGGTAATGGTTATGACGTAGGCTATACACAAACACACAACAACATTAATCTGTTTTGGCTACAGTAAACTTCTGCTCACGCAGAAGAACAGGATGAGTCTCAAACATGCGGTCTTTTACAGTCACGTGGATCTCTTCCTCCACTTGACCGTTGTGCTCAGAGCACCTTACCCAGTTCCTGTAGTCAGATGTGTCCTCCCTGTACATATAAACTTATGAACTGTACATTGACATGGATAACACTTCAAACAAAACATACAAAAAGCATCTCATCCAATTATTTAGGCAGCAGGAAGAAAAACTACCAAGACAAAAAGAACCTGAGGATTATCACCGTAAAATGTTAGATTTGCTACACTTACACACTGGAACCCTAAAGCACTTTACATGAATGTCTTAAAGCAGGGGGGGTAAACCAGTTTGGCATGAAGAGCCACAAAGGTGAGGTCTCAAGAAGAAGTAAGGTGGGGGAGGGGGGATTGCAAAAGAACCAAGCGCCTCCATCTCCTCCACGAGCATGGAGACCAGCTGTGCTCTCAGTCCCACACACGGCCCTGCAGGGTGCTGGCTGACAGGTAACAGCACTGTATAGCAGACTGCACAGCTGGATCGAACCTGGGACCCCCACAGGATACACCCCTGACCCTAGGTCTGCCTCTGATGTCAGGCAGAGTCACCATCCTTTGACGGGGGTGTGAGGGCCGGCACGGCCGGTGTCTGTCACTACGATGGGACTGGGATAAAAGGGGAGCCAGCAGAGGATTCTGCTTGACTAGGCATGGTTCAGAGCAGTGGAGCAGGATGTGACCGTGAAAAACCAATCACAGAGGGGGTTATGTTACCGCACAAGGACGGCACTGCTCCTTCAGTACACGTACTCCCAGTGGAGGGGGGGGGGTAGGGGGGGCAGTGTCTGGACTCTACACCGGCTGCTGTACAAAAACCCACGATCGGGTTACACTACAGGGAAAGGCCAGGTGTGTTTTGGAGGGTGAGGCACCGCCAATGTTGAAACTCAACCAGAAATACACACGAAAAAATGCTGCCAGTCTGTCTTCCCCACCATACTCCCCCAGGTCCACGTTACATACTGTAGCAGCATAACAGAAACGAGACGTGTGCAATGAGAAAGTACCAAGAACACATGGTCCCTAAAATGGACTGAAATGCTGACTGCTCACTTTTTCCATAATATATCTTCCAATAAAAGGTTCATCAATGATAGAAGCTAAAAAAAAAAATGAAACTTTGTATTAGGCAAATGTATTTTTAATGTCCATAAAGGGCAGTGAAATGCAAGTGATAAACATAAGAAAAAAAGAACAAAATGTGATATAAACAGCTCTTAATTTAGCCAAGGAAAGATGCGTTTATGGGTTTCACAGCATGAGTAGTAAAAATACATCATGGAGTCTTGGTGGTTTGAACACAAACTGAGCAGATTACTCAAGACAGTGAAGTCGGCAAAGTACATCCTGCAGGACACACCCAGTTAAAAGTCCCGACACAGAATCGCACAATTAACGAATCATTAATAGCAAAGGGAGCACAGGAAATTTACATTATTTAGCAGACACATTTGTCCAACGCAACCTACGCTGCATAGCCAACTCCTGGCCTAGCACAAGAGCTACATTCAGGTACAGGAGTGACACAGTAATCAGACATGTTTTCATACAAACAGCATGTCCTGGCTGTCAGCAAGAGTCTCAGCACAAGCCAGACACTCTATTCTGCGCTTCGCAAGACTCTACACGCACCCACTGAAGTAAAAGCGTCTCAAGAACCCGGAAACTGCCAGCCTCCAATATGGAAACCATACAATACAGTCAACACACACACTAGAAGTGTGATGCACGTTTCTACAGACCTCTGGAAGCTCGGCTCATTTTCAGCAGGAGCATAGGTGAGATGAGGAGGAATTTGTAATCACTCAGGATTACAAAAAGCAAATACAGATGATCCTGTGACCACGGGTGATTCAGCCATCAGGTTTCAGATGGAAAACAGGCTTCAATTAAACACAGGCTGTCCCGTAGCTTACGGCTAACACACGCTGCAGAATGTCAACTACATGGATTATTAAGCTACTGGCATGACACTTAGTACGGTGGGCTCCTCTCAGGAAAACGTGACACACACACATCCCACCCTGGAACTCACCCAGTACATGAGCCCATGTAAACCAGGTTTAACGGTTCAAACTTCTTCATACGGACATTTATCATAGCCACAGTGGACAGTGGAGCAGACCACACACAGTCTGATGACCACGCGCATCAAGCTCACCGTGAATTACTCCAGCAGCTGACAGATGGAAACTTCTGTGACAGTGAGTAAGAGTGGCCTGCCCCACCTCACTAGCTGCCTCCCAGTTCACGTTTCACCCAGTGGTGTCACTGGTCCGCATCGCCCTAAGTCATGAGAAGACGAGTTATCACGAACAGAGGGTCAACACGACAAAAAAAAGCCTTCGCATCGGACTAAGGTGGCCACGAATACCAGGACACCCCCCCCCCAAAGTCCTGGAGGACCTCAACAGGATCCTGAGGGAAAAGCCAGAGCGGAGCTGACAAAAACGTGAACGCAGCACACATCAGCTAGAAAGACTGGGGCCAGCGTCAGACAAGCTGCTGACTACCGTAGAAGGAAGGAGCCTGACTGAGATCATTATTAACATGGAACACCATCTTGTCATCCCAAACACAATAACCCAACTTTACACTTTATAGCAGTCCAGGACAGTCATGCTGCTCAGACCTACACCCTGGGCCTTGGATGGACCATCTTCTGGTCTCAGATGAAGCCCTTAGTCAAAACCTCTCTGGAGCACAGGACCAGACCTCCCAGTTGGATCATCCAACGTACATCTAACATTAGATTGAGCACAAGGCCCTCGGATGTGCCCCAAAACCAGGCTGGGATCACAGATATCAAATCCCCAAAGACTATGATGGACCCCGTTCTGGACCTTTTAAAGGGCGCTGAAGCCGGCCACGGACGGGGCTGACAAAGGTGTCACCCAGCTGTCACCGGAGCGACGCCCCCCGGGAGGACCGAACCGTACCCCTGCACGCCGTCTTGGTAGCTCCTCGTCCTCCACGGCGTGCCCGCGTCGCCGTCCCCTCCACCCGGCCCCGAGGTGGCCGCCTTGTTGTCCCTCCTCCTCTTACTCCGGTGGCTGACGTACCAGTCGTCCCTCAGGGCGCCCAGTATCCCCGCCGTGCGACCGCCGTGGCTGTCGCCCTCGCTCCCCGGCCCCGACATGCCCCGGCTCCCGGCCCCGCTCTCGCTTTCGCTTTCCTCGGCGCCCTTCGCTCCGCACCACGGATGCGGCGCGGCGGCGCTGTCACCGAAGCACAGGCTGTGCAGGCTGTGCATCCACAGCCTGTTGGCGGCTTCGAGATGCGGTGGCTGGACCCAGGCGAGCCTGGGATCCATCAGACGGTGCCGCTGACAGAGCCCCCAGTACCCCCGCTGAGATTAAGACGAATTTTAAGCGATAATCCACCAACAGACGCGATGTATTAGTGTCGGAACAGAAATTAAAACAATTTAAAACAAAAGTTTAAAAAAAAACCCCAAGGAGATCCCCAGACAGAAGCTGGAGGCGAGGCACCGCGAAGCCACCGCCGTCCCGTAGGCTGTCGCCGCGATTCTGAGGTGCCGTCGACCCGCACCTCCAATGGCGGCTCGCGCTGCCACACTGCGCAGGCTCGGGCGGAGAAAGCCGAGGCGCGGCACGACGCGGCCGACGGATTACAGATCTTCAACAATGATATAGAAACGGCTTAATCCTATTCAGGGTCGCTGGAGCCTATCCCAGACAGCCTTTGGCACAAGGTGGCATACACCCTGAGGAGAGTGCTAACCCACACATGCTATGGATGGTTACCACACCAGTTAGCCTACAATACTTGTCTTTGGACTGTGGGAAGAAGATTTGAACCCCCACCCCTAGAGGTACAAGACAATAGTACAAACCACCGAGCCGCCATGGCCCCCCGAAGTTTAACTTGAAATACTAAATTTTTTCATTCACTAATTCACTACTGTGGCGTTCATGTGAATACTGTACATTATATATTCCTTACTTTGTTGTTATACACACACATACTGAATATATGAATTGAGTTTACAGTACATATGTCTAACTATACAGACATGGATTGTATAATGAGCATATAAAATTATATAATATATAATTTTATAAATAATATATAAAACAAAGTAATATTTTTCTTAGTTGAATTGTTTTTGACCAATATTCAGGGTGTCCACCTGTACAAAGAAAACATTTGGTTGATATGAGTGTCTTAAACACATTTGTTACCTGTAGTGTACAAATGTAGTGTAATGAACTTTTGATTGAATGATGGGTGGTCCAGTTTTTTCCTTATGCGTCATGTAAGGTTTTACGAAATATCAGACCCTTACTCAAACCTCATAAGAACACAGTGCCCCAAAGAAGTCTTCATAGCCATTTTGTGTGAACTCCTACTGTATAAGGAATGTGTCACAACCACAGCACCCATAGGCTAGAACCTCTCAGGAAAGCAACTAGGATCTCAGATGTATTTCATGCATAGATTATGAGGTTTAACAGTCAGATGGATAAATTTTTAACCCAGAAGGCATATTGGGGAATTTGTTTACACACCTCAAATTCCAAAGAAGTCTCATCTAAATGCTAAACAGGGTGTTACGCTGCTTAATTTCTAAGATCAGACAAGACCAGTGGGATATTCCAGAAAGCAGGTTTAATATATTTATGTCTATTGTTGACCCTGGATTCTGACTGGAGAAATTCAGAAAGATTCACGGCATATACCAATCCTGAAGTCAGGCTTTCAGTTTTCTTCAATTAGAATTCAGGTTTAACTATAAGATATGTTAAACCCGCTTTCTGGAATAGCGCCCAGGTGTATTCAGGGTACAATGGCTGGATTATTTTGTCATATTTACGTAGTTGTGTGGGCTTGCTTGTGAAGGCTGCTTATCAACATCCGGGGGACACAAACTCTTTTAAACTCATCAATACCAATAATACATACAACCAAGGGCTTATACACAAACGTTCCAGGAACAGCAGTGTAATCGATGTCATTCACAGAAATCTGTTGTGTTCTGCTTCAATAGTTACACCATTTCATTCAAATACCACATGCTCTTCTCAAAGAAGTTGTTTAAAGAGGAATCTCCTTAGAGGGAGATTTTTTCCAAATTATATTTTTTCAAGAGCTAGCCTTAATTTGGAACACTTAGCAACAGCTTCATAATTCTTTTATTCCGAATAAGGCAGTGACGTTTGCGAGCAGCGTGTTGACATCAAGAGACACACAGACAGAATCCAACCCAGCCGCCTTCCTAGAATTCCACAACAGGGTTGCAGCTGCTTTGGTCATTTGCTCCAGTATGGAGGTCTGGTCTGTTTCATGAAGACCATCAGAATACATCTTTAACAGCTAACAGTCATCATAGACTGAAACAGAAGGCGGTAAAGCAAAACCTTTCAAACAGGTGTAATGTCAGTCAAATGTGTAAATGAAAATCAAACACCCCCCCCAAAAAAAGTGAAACCATACAACCAAGATATCTTCAGAATTCCAAGATTGCAGAATGAGCATACACACACCTAATTCGACATTCCAGACCTTTCTTAAACAACAATACACAAAACACACACTTACAGGCTGATGGCTGTGAGGGAGGCATCCTGGGGACATCTCTCACATCTCTGAGTCAATGCAAGTTGGAAGCTGGCACTCCTGGTGGCACAGCGGCTCACGGAACAGCAGCGCTGCCTCGCACACTGAGGTCTGACTCTCACCTCTGCTGTGTGTTTGTGATGCGTACACCCATGTACTCCCAGCCTTGAGTAGGTACGGTCAAGGTCACTGGTGTCTGTAACATGCCATCTACATGTGTCCTGCCCCCGCCCCCCAAACCCAGTACTGGATAAGTGGTTAAAAAGCCAGAGGAACGAACTCTGTATTTTAATACACGGCTGACAATCTGAAATCAAATAAAACTGAAGCAGGTGAAAATGACATCAAATATGGAAAATGAGAAGCCGATCAACAGCGGTGCTGAAAACTTAATGATAATGTAATGCTAACAGTTGATCCCCTACATAGGTGTATGTCAGATGCCAAATACAATTTAGTACTCTACAAAATATTCCATTTCCCATTACAATTGTAAAAACCTTGAAGCATGAAATGACTTAACGCTGACAAAATAATACAGTTGACAGTGTGTGGCGATTTTCCGAATGGACATGCAGGATGAGCATAACCCAGGCACTCTGTAAATCAGCACAGCATTAACCAAAATACTGATTTTGGGTGGAAACTGCAAAAGGCTGCTGGATTATGTCTATTACTCTGTTACCAAATTATTTCGTAAGTATGGCTTTTAAAGAAAAAACAACAAACAGGATTTCAGTGTCTCAAGACTGACACTGAATCTTTTTCACACTATAAACAAATGCATCGATACTGGCATCGATCTATATATGTAAACTCCACACACACACAGCGGAAGCAGGATTTTAACCTTCAACCCTACAGGTGTGAGGCAACAATGCTCTCCAACTGAACCAGCTCGCTGCCCCTCTGTGGTACAAAAAGAAAATCAAACAGCCAAAATAAATGGGAAATGACAAGACTGCTTATAGCAGATAAAGTTATGGCAAAATCCACAGTATTAAAGGGGGAGGGGGGGTACTGGTAGACCCAGAGACTGAATTTAGTGCAGTTATGTCTGAGAAGTAAGGAATTTAAAAATATGACACAAAGTGGTATTCCCCTGTACATTTATTTAAAACTGTCACACACGCCTAGCTGTGCCCAGCTACAGTCGAAACAAAGGCGATGTAAAAGATACCAAGATGGAACCTGCTTGGTCTCTCTGATACAACAAATCGGCTATGAAATGTTTGTAATACCTTCACACTTGTCATTAGTGTATTCAACGATCCATTTTAAAATAGGAATGTGGAATCCCATTTGTTTAAAAACCAACATTTGTCATTGGAAATAAAGCGACACATCAAAAAAATAAAACCTAGTGCCTGAAAAGGTGTTTTGGCAGACAGAGGACACCTTCTCAAGTGACTGGGAAACACCGATGTGCGCCGTTCTGAAAAAGCGCTGTCCCATATTGTTCTGCTCATGGCTTAACGTGTACACGTGCATCACACCAGCAGCAGTAAGTATTCCCACTGGCAAATCAACTTGCTTGTGGCATCCTGGAACGTGCCTCAGAAATTGTGATGAACTTTACAAAAGGAGAAGATGCCCATCTCTATGATTTTGTGACAAGTCTATTGTATATGTGGCCGTGGTTTCAAGATCAATTTCCCCGTCTGAAAAAAAAAAAGATGACAAAAACAGAAATACCGGTTAAGTTATAGCCAGAAGACAGACAGACAACACTTACTCTGAAAGGCTAAGAATGAATTTGTGAAAGCAATTTGAATAACATTTCATGAATAACTCAAGGAAAACTGATTTTTATCTCCAGTCAGCGAAAGTGATCCCAATGTGAAAAGGTCGTCTCTACAGCACGACACACCCACACTGTTACCCAGGCCATTCATTCAGACAGACGACTTACATCATCACAGGACATGTTGTATTCGGCCAGAACGGTCCGACACCGAGCAGCAATTCTGAGGGGCACGGGTTAAGGAAACATATAGAGGGTACACAGCGTAGATAGCGTGGTACAGCAAGTAATGACAACCGGCTCCACAGCAGTACTGACTCAAATGACATTCAAAGGATACATCGATGGAGCAACAACACGTTTATGTATTCCAGCAAAGAACAAACCGATAAGGGTGATGCAGCTAATGGTGAAGAACGGGTGATTCCACAAAGATGAGAAGAAGGACACCTGAGGGGAGGAAAAAGAAGTTCAGTAGCTTTAATAAAAAAAAAAAAAGATGTTGAACTGCAGAACCACTAGCCAAGATCTGACCTTCTGTGTGTCCGGATCTATCAGCCAATTCCACGCCCCTGTTGCTGTACAGACAGACACAACTATAAGGATCACTGGAAAAAAAACAACACATATGAGATTCTGTCAGCACAAAGTACGGTACACACTACATCAGTGATCCTCCACCAGGCCAGACCCACTCCTGCACGCCCAGTTCTTCTAGGGAACTAGTGGTGAGACACCACCTGAATAGAAGGAGCAGCTGAGAGCCCCAGGGACTGCGCTTAGTGATACTGTACAAATGCAGGAAAATGATACTCATTCCAAAACAAACAAAAGAGCGGGACTTACTTCTCCACCGACCCGTCGCAGGCTGCAGACAGGAAACGTACTCGGTGAGTCTTCTTTCAAACGCCTTAAGATCTGCAAATGCAAACCAGACATACGTCTCACCACCATATCTGGAGCACAAGAAACCCAGCAAACTTCCCAGTAAACATGGGTCTTACAGAGGTCCTTCAGAGGGCCGTACACTTATTGATTAGACCTGTACATTTCCAACGGTCCAGAGCCCTCAACGTCAATCACGTTTTTGTAAGATCAGCAGGTCTGCCTGCCATCCTTTCTTCTAGCAGAGTTTAACCCTTCCATACTCCTCATGGTGCAGACCGACAAAGCTCACTCTCATTTACTGCCATTCTTGCCATGTGCCATTGGCCCCCTCTGCTGGTTTTACTCGGCATACTGGCGATCGTTCAGATTGTCCCCGTACTGGCAGATGCTCAAAGGCAAGGAAGACATCCTGTGCCTTTTGGTTCAATGATGGTGGCCACAAACTGTAACCCTAAACTGACCCCCAACCCATCAGTTACCTCCAAGGTCCCAAGATATCAGATGTGTACCATAAGTGTTTCATCCATCACAGTCAAACCTACTAAGTGCTGTACGCTGCACTACTGACTGTCAATGGTTAACATCAATGCATGTCACAGTTCTAAGAACAATGACAAATTGAGACTTCAAAAAGCTGTGGTGGGGGGAAGTATCCCAAACTACTCCTGCCCACAGTGGGTTTTGAAGCTTCATTCAGCACCAGCATTAATTGGTTAGTTCAGGATAATCCAATCCACCAGGAGTTTGAAGCCTCATTTGTCTCATCACTAACAAAAATTAACTGAAAGGCCTGTAGAAAATCAGATCCTCAGCTTCATCACACTGAGGAGAGTGCACCACTCGGCAAACGTTTTCAAATAATTCATTTGCCGTTCCTATACAGATATAGAATATGAAAACAAAGGGATGCTCTACACATCCTACCAATAACTTTCTTGATAAACAAATAAATTGCATATATTACGAGCACAGGCACATTTACATGAGCTCAGTACATAAAACAAAAACAGTTCCTCTGATATGATTTAGGCCTAAAATACAATGTTGAGAATAAAAGTCAAACTTGAACATGATCCTTGCAACTCAACAATTAAAAACCAACTACTTTCAATTACACACTGACTAGTGACGTTCCAGTTCAATATTCTGAGTAGCGTGTGACCAATATTGCAAGAAAACCATCTTCACTATCCATTCTTATGATGAATTCATTTTTGGCACCTCCATAACATTTTAAGTAAACAAATGGCAGGCTTCCGTCAGCCAGCTGTTTAAAGTAGTATTACATAAGGTTTAATTAGCAGGTTAGGGGAGAATCCAGAGCAAGGTCCTTCACTCTCTGAGGCAAACTCTCAAAGCTTAGTCTATTACCATCCAGGACAAGCATTTAGCATGATCAGTGTATTGCCTTGTAGTTGCTTGGCTCTGGAACAATTCATTAAATATATATTTACTACTTTAAGCTGATTTAACATATTTAAATAAGTAATTTAAGATTTTTAGAAATGCATTCGTGTTCCAAAAGTTTTCAAAACTCTGAAAACTGCTTTCAAAATCTATTAAGTAACTGCAACAAACGCACGAACCCTTAACCTTGGACTACAGCATTGAGGATAAAAAAACAAAATTATTAAGAATATTGCATTTATGATAGGATAAAAAAGCAACATTATTAAGAATATTGGATTTATGACAGTCATACAGCAGCTTATCTAGTGTGTCACTCTTAGATTATACCAAGGAATGCTGAGAAACTCTCCTATTTCCTTAACTAACCGGCTGAAATTCAGCAGGCCTATTAAAACACTTAATAATTATTAAGCTATTACTATCATTACTTTACACATCAGCTAACTGCTAACAGCGAGCTAACGGCCGTCCCACGGTGGCGTGGCGTGGCGTGGCGTCACTGGCAACAGCCCCGACATCCCGGGCAGATGTAACTGCCCCATCTTCACATAACCCACCTTCCAGAATTCAGAGACAAGACAGCAGTCGGGCTCTTAATTCTCTTAATTACCTTCCGCTTGTTCCAGCGAATTCATGGCTCTCTTCCCAAATGACAAGCCTGTCTCAGTACTGTGTCGTCATGAAGGCCGCAAGCTAAGCGTTATGTTTTCCACACCGGCTTTCTCCCGGAGACACGCCCTCGCTAAATCTGAAACGCCCACGTCGAACCTGATTGGTTGGCGGCCAGACGACACTTCCCACGCCGCGTTTTCGTACAGCCGCAGCTTATCGTTATGACAGTCGTTACTGGTGACAAAAAATGAATCGTTCTGTGACGGAAACTGACACAAAGAGGCGTAGGAATGGGGGTCGATAACGAATATTGCTTCCAATTATATATGAATATATTTTTAAAAATGTATTCTGTGTCCTCTTTTGGGCTGCTTGCTGGTTTGCAACTGCAGACGTGACAGCCATAACCAGCCGAGAGAAAATCCTATAATAATAAATATTAATAATAAGTTATATTTATATAGCGCGTTTCACAAACCCAGGGTCGCTTAAACACCAACTGAGGGCAGCCTTCATTGTCTAACAAACGAATGATAAAAGCTACATATACCAATCAGTTCTCACCCAACACAGTAGTACACAAAGCATGAAAAGACATGTAAATACTTGTTCATTTTTTGTCACGACTTCAAAGCGCTGTGACGAAAGCGTCGTCTGGCCGTAAACCAATCAGTTTGGACAGGGGCGTGTCTCTGGGGGAAAGCTGGTGCGGAAAAAATTAGCTGCGGAAGCAGAGCGGAAGTGCGCTGTCGTCACGGGCTCCCACGGTTCCTGTCCACTGGCATCAAGGTACACGTTTCATCATACTCGTTACTCGCCATGCTGCTTGTTAATTTGCCACAATTGTGCACTATGTACTTACCCGAGTATGTGTATTGATTACATTATGATATGTGGTGTGACATTATCGAGCAGAATATTACAACTAACAATTGCAGCTAGACTGCGCTTTCGGAGCGGATCACCACGATAGTGAACGGGTTAGTATGCGACTATCGCATATTTAGTCCACCGGGTGGCAGTATGCACCAGAAAATGTCATTTAGTAGCATAAACCCAGAGAAGTCAAATATGTACACGAATAGAATATTGCAACCTGTTTAGATGGGAAAAATCAGCTTGCAATACTTTGAAATGATAAGTCATTGAAAAGAACTGGCCGACCATCTGGTAGACAGGAATATACCTGTACTACATACTGGTGTTAATATACTGGTTATACCTATACTATAAACTGGTCTTAATATACTGGTTATACCTGTACTATATACTGGAGTTAATATACTGGTTATACCTGTACTATAAATTGTATTAACTGTATTAAGACTGTTTGCTGATATTTTGTTAAGGGGTCAGCTAAGGTCATGTGAGGACCATGGACTTTGATGAAAATTCAGTCAGCAGATGTAAAAAAAGAAAGTGTAGACACAATAGGAGTAAATACATATTTAGTTTTTACAAAACCTATGGTTATAGTAAATGTCAAGAATGGACGACAGGATTCATGCTAATACGTAGACATAATGGAAGATGGTGAAGTGCAAACACTTAAAATTTCACTTAGTGCCGAGGGATGGAATTCAGGTCTTCATGTGGTGCAAAGACAGCATACATGAGTTTGAGACTGTTAAAAAAAAAAGATGCATTAATTGCACACAGCCTATAAATTGACTATATAGTTCTGGTCAGGGGCATAGGTAGAGATGAATGGGTAGGGGGGCTGAGTCTTTACTGGCGGGACCGATAGCAAACTTCCCCTGGAAAATGTTTTTAAATAGCTCATAAATGTCTGTTCATGACTTTATAGCACAGCCGATATGTGTTTCCAGTAATCTTACCATGTGAAAGCATTGTGTCTACTGTACGTTTGATATACAACATAATACAGAATTACATTTTTAATATCACTGTGGAAGAGATTTAATGTCAACACTTATTAAATCAAACGTACCTATAGAGATGTTTTGTCAATAATACAAAGTACATTTAAATATTGTATTTTTTTTAGAAATGAAAGAATTTCTACACAAAGCAGAGAAGAACTGTTTGACGTTGCTTTCAGTCATAACTAATTTACTGTATGCCGTGCTTTATTTTCATCACTTTATAAATGACTCACTGACTTAGCAAGGTGCCGGTGTACCTTATAAGTGCAAATAGAAGCAGTAAACGTCAAAATAACACATTGATTTGCTGCAAAAGCTTAGGTTCAGCAAAAAACACAAACTAACAAAATTGTACAGGGAAAAGACAGCAATCTTTCTGAAGGTTGTCAAAATGCATTCTGAGAAAGGGCATTATGACGAAAGATGTATGTTAAATAAATTAGGCCTCTAGTACCGGAGCTCAGCACTACTTTTTGTGCCCACTGAAGCTGGCCACCTTAGATTTTTGACATCTGAAATTTCAAATATTTTTTATATTATTTATTACTTTTTATAATATACATTTATGATGAATTTATGAGTCAAACATATTCTTCTAATTATGCTGTTTGATCAAGAATAAAAAGCCACTCACCCTCTTACATACATACATAGTTATGTACAAACAAATGTAATTACACACACACACAGGCAAAGTTCGTAACTGCAGATGTGAGTCGATGCAGCGATAGATTAACGGTGAGGTTGAAGACATGGGCCACGTTAGACCCCATTCACTAGGGACCGTCCAGTAGTACTGATCGTCTGTCTCAGCTCCGTGTTTAAACAAGTTTAACACAATAGACATATCTTGCAGTGGGTTAATTTAGATAAATGTTAATGGAAAATGTATGTTTTTTTTTTCTGCTTTACAATAATAAAGGAAGGCAGTTCAGCCAGATTCGATCTGAGGTGAAATTCACCACGGACACTGTGTGTGATCGTATATATTTATTACATTTTTGTGAGTTTAGGATAGGCTACAATCTCAGTTGTTCTTTTTGAGTGAAAAAAAGTATTGAGAGGTATAAAACCTTCCATTCATTTAGGTGCTGAAATTAGTAACTACATCCTTTCATTCTTGTACAGATAGAATGATTCTTGTTATGATTATGATGATTTGGGTTATTTCGGTAAAATTTGGGTTACTTTTCAAAGTCATTTTTCAAATGATATTTTTAGACATCCTGAGGTAACAGGAGAAGCTCCTGTTATTGGTTTGTTGTGCCAAAAGTGTTCAGTATAACGTTACTGTATTGGCTACTTAAAAATATAGTTTTCTTTTTCACATTGTCAGGTTTTGTAAAGCTTCATGAAATTCCCGCTTTGGCTAAGAAGTCGTCTCGATGTGTAGCTCAGTTCTGCTCTCTTCTGAAGTACCGCCGAAAAGCCCCTTTCCCCAGGGTCCTAAACACAGCCCGCAATGTGGATTTGCAAACGTTTCGATTGATTCCAATATGGACTGCGATATTATTTATAACATAAAAAAGCTATTCATGACTTAAGCCAATAAATACACAGTTATTTCGAGGGGTAAAAAGCATTTTAGGAGCGCTAAAGCCGTCCTAAAATAGGTCTAACGACGGCCCTGGTTCTGGCTCGGAGACAGAGAGAACCATCTGTCCGGTTTCTCTGTCCTGTCCCAGGGAGCACCCTAATTCTGGATTTCCTGCCACAGTGTTAGACAATTCCCCCTTCCCGAGTCAAGGTGTGACCGTCTGTGGGTAACCTGGACCGGACACCTGGGCTCCCGTTTACGGAGGTCCTGGGGTGCTAATAACTGGTACATGGAATAAACTTGTCCATTAAAAATGAACATTTTCGTGCAACATTATGAACTTATATGTGAAGGGCCAGCAAAGAATACGTTCACGACAAAGTCCAAAAGCAGCAGAGCCGACCTTATTAAGGTACTTTTGCTCAGCTCCCTTCGGCTCTGGAACAGCTTCGCCACACTGCGATCTTAACCCATCACAGGACAACCACTGGATTGAGGACAGCACTAATATCATGGCATCCAACTACCGTTTACTGGCGATTCTTTTACCCAACAAGGAATTGGTATCATTAAATCGCCCTAAGACGGCCTTAATTTCTCCAGTTTCGAGCCTCCCCGCCGTCGTCGGTGCGATTGTGACCTAGGAAGCTCTTTGTCACAGGACCCCCCCCCTTTCAAACGTGTTCGATGCATGTGGCGAGTTCATCAACTTAAAAAAACACACGTGTGTGGCATTCGTGACCTCTAACAAGGAACACGTTTAAGGGGAATCCTCGGGAGTCTGTTATGTGCCATATTATGGCATCACCGTGTGACCGTTATACAGCGCAGAGCATTTTTCCGTTAAAAAACAGACGCATTGTTTCAATACGATTTGTTAATGCAAGGTGAAGGGTTAACCCTAGCTATTTATTTGTTTATTTACGTAGTGATCCAGAAATTAAATGCATACATACATCCATCTACCGTGTGTCTGCTAGTCGTGGTCACCATACCATGGATAAATATATGTGAATAAATAGATGTTAACCGTGTGAAATCGCTACTGCGATACTGGGAGAGCTGTCCACCATAACTGTTATATATAGCTGAAAAAAGGTTTTAAATGTTGGTTTGGTTAAATGCATTGATGGCGAGGAGCTGGCATCCAGACCGTCGTCACACTACAGTTTGTCACTGCATGTGTACGCAATAGTGATTTCAGGTGTTCAGCTATGTGTGTTCGGGTTACTCAAAAATGTTTCATTGCTCTAAAGTAACACATCGAAGAAGCTTTAAGTGATCAGCGATTCTAGATCTCAGGCTTAAGGCTTGAACCAGCGTCTAAAACCAGTATCCATCTATATTTTTAATGCTAACATCATCTCGTATTGTAAAGACTTGTCGTGCGCACTACAGCTTGGCACGCTGCACATTAACTTGGAATTTCAGCACTTTCTTGTGTGCTAATTTAGAGATTTATGTCTTGCCTTTTTATCTCCATAAATATACCTAAACTCTAGGCTAGACCTGAGTGTTCATTCCACGATAGGACGATGGAGAATCAGGACGGCCTGTACCTTATCACCGGAGGGGGAGGGTACTTTGGTTACCGGTAAGCTTTTGCAATATAATAACTGTAAAGTTAACAGACATTCATAAAGTTGAGACACACACTGGTGAAAATTTGGTCATGTTAATCATTTTTGTCTCCACTTTTCAGCCTGGCTTGTGCACTACATAGAAAAGGCGCTAAAGTAATTCTGTTTGACATCCGATCACCAGATGAGGATATCCCAGAGGGTATGGAGTTCCTGCGAGGGGATATACGAATATATGAGCAGGTGAAGGAGGCAACGCGGAGAGTCGACTGTGTCTTTCATATCGCCTCATTTGGCATGTCTGGGAGCGAGCAGCTGAACCGGACGCTTATCGAGGCCGTAAATGTGCAGGGGACAGAGAATGTGATAAAGGCATGCACAGAAAACAGTGTCCCACGGCTGGTGTACACGAGCACCTATAATGTTGTCTTTGGAGGACAGGTAATAGAGAACGGGGACGAGAGCCTTCCATATCTTCCTCTTGACCTGCACCCCGATCACTACTCGAGGACAAAGTCACTGGCGGAGATGGCGGTGCTGAAAGCTAATGGCACGGCTTTGCGTGATGGCTCAGGCATATTACAGACATGTGCATTACGTCCAGCGGGTATTTATGGCGCTGGTGAGCGGAGGCACCAACCGCGAATTGTCGGCTACATCGAGAAAGGCATCTTTAGGTTTGTTTATGGAAAGGCCAGCAGTTTGGTTGAATTTGTCCACGTGGACAATCTCGTGTGTGCACATGAGCTGGCTGCCACAGCCCTCACCTTGCACCGGCAGCACCGAGCGGCAGGACAGGCCTACTTTATCTCGGATGGACGGCCCGTTAACAACTTTGAATTCTTTCGGCCGCTCGTGGAGGGATTGGGATACAGCTTTCCCACAGCACGCCTTCCCCTCTCTGTCGTTTATTTTTTTGCATTTCTCATTGAAATGATTCACAGCGTGGTGGGCCGTGTGTATAATTTCCAGCCACTGCTGACACGCACCGAGGTCTATAAAACAGGCGTCACGCATTACTTTAGCATAGCAAAAGCAAAGGCGGAATTGGGCTACAGTCCCAAGGAGTTCAATCTGCAGGAAGTTGTGCACTGGTTCAAAAGCAGGGGCCATGGGAGGAAGCCGGTGTCTTCCTTTACGAGATTCCTCTGGGACATTGTGCTTACAGTTGCCGTTGTTGTGGTAGTCCTTTCCTGCCTGCCCGTTGTCGGTACATCACCAGCTAGTTAATTACATTTACTGTATTTGTGTGTCACGTTGGATCAAATTCATGACGCAAAAAACAGTTAGAATTTGATGCCTGCAACACACTCAACAAACGTTGGGACAGAGGCATGTTTACCATTGGGTTACGTCACCTCTCTTTTTAATCGTTTGGGAACTGAGGATACTAATTGTTGCAATTTTGCAATTAGAATTTTTGTACATTCTTGCTTGATACAATACTTCAGCTGCTCGTAAGTTTGTGGTCACCATTGTCTGATTCTTCTCTTCATGATGTGCCGTACATTTTCAATAGGAGACAGATCTGGAGTGTCAGCAGGCCAGTCAAGCACACGTACTCTGTGTCTACGAAGTCATGCTGTTGTAGCACGTGCAGAATGGGGCCTGGCACTGTCCTGCTGAAATAGCCATGGACTTCCTCAGAAGTGACATTGCCCTTATGGCAATATATGTCTCTCTAAAATCCCAATATATACCTCCGTATCAATGGTATCTTCACACACGCAACTCACCCAAACTGTTGGAACTGATGCACCCCCATACCATCACAGATGCTGGCTTTTGCACCTTTCACTGATAACAATCTGGAAACATCTGTTTGTCCCAAAAACAAGCTGAAATGTGGACTCATCTGAGTGCAGCACACGGTTCTACTGTTTTTCGGTCCATCTGAGATGAGCTTGGGCCCAGAGAACTCTGCGACGTTTCTGTATAGAATTGATATATGGCTTCCTCCTCGCATAATAGTTTTAGGTGGCATTTCTGGATGCAGAGGCGGACTGTGTTAAGTGACAACAGTTTTCTGAAGTACTCCCAGACCCATATGGTTATATTTCTCACAGTAGTATGATGGTTTGTCAGGCAGTGCGGCCTGAGGGTTCGAAGGTGACGCACATTAAACAGTAGTTTCCAGCCTTGCCCTTTACATACTGAGATGTCTCTGGATTCCCTGAATCTTTTCACAATATTATGTGCTATAGATTTTGGAAGACCTAAGTTCTGTGCAATCTTGCATTGAAAAATGGTCCTTTTGAACTAACAGTTCTCTCATGAATCTTGGCACAAAGGGGTAAGCCACAACCCCTCCTGGCTTGCGAAGACTGAGGGTTTGTGAATACTATTTTTACATCCAATCATGATACCTCACCTGTTACCTGTTTGCTTATTGTGAAATCTTCCAAATTGGTGTTAATTAAATATTCTGTAAGCTTTTCAATCTTATTTTAACTCTGTCCCAACTTTTGTTGAGTCTGTTGCAGGCATCAAATTCTAGCTTTGTTTATAAGTACAAAATACAATAAAGGTGGTCAGTAAAAATATTTAAAATCTTTTTTGTGTAATTTTGTCAAAGGTTCAAGTGAAGTAACAAATCAGATTTTTATTGCATTTTGAAAGATATCCCAACATTTCTGGAAATGTGGTTTGTAATAAAATGATGCTGTGTGGCTGTGTGACGATGGGTTGGCCCCTTGTACAAGGTGCCCTAAGCTCCCGCCTTGTGCCCTAAGCTGCCTAGGATAGGCTCCAGGCCCCCTGCAAACCCTGCATAGGGTAAGTGGTTTGGAAAATGGTTGGATGGACTAAAAAATGTTATTTGGATATTTTTATAGTAAACTTCAGAGTCCATATAGGAATATTCCTTGTGATGTTAAAGAAAACTTGAAAGCAAGATTTTGATTCCTATGTTTCTATAAATAAAATTCATTACCATGTTTGTAAATATTTTAATTAAATGCAGTTCACCTCTTTATTTTGAATTTCTGTGGAAAACAATAATTCAGTAATAGTAAATATGTTCAAATATACCCGATTTTACAGCTGGTGTGTGCAATACTTTCTGCAGGCCTACAAAATACACAGCTCGAAGTCTTGAACAGTTGCACTTATACGCTTTGTGAAAGAATACCATTTTATTTTCCAAAAAACTTGAACTACATAGCTGGACTAACTCATCTTTAGGGCTGTTGTGGGTGCAGTACTTTGACATTTTCACCTGGGGGCTCCACAATACTTCATACATCTAGTAACAACGTTCTGCCTAATATGTTCAATATCTAAGGTAGAATATTTTTGAAGACAATATGTATGATGTGTTTATAGGTATAGAAACATATAAGAACTCGTAGCGGGTCGTTTTGCTGCATTAAGACAGCCGTCATAACCATCATTATTTTTCGACATGTGCTTTGACTATTTGGATTTTTCAGATTTCTCTTAAATATTTACTAAGCAAGATTTCAATAGTAAATGTATACTCCATTAATTAAGCACTTACTGTAGTTGTCTACCTTTTCGAGAAAAGGTGAAGCGGTCCTGACCATATGAGCTACCGTCTGGACATCATGCGCTCATTATACTGTAGCCCTCCGTTTCATTTATCGTCAGACTTTGCCCTCCGGTGTAAGCACGCCTAAATCCTACATGCTGAAGCCCCTCAGCTTCAGGAGCGCGCGCGCGCGCACCCCCCCCCCAGCATTGTCTCGCGCCGGCATTAAGCGCATTCCGACTGGACGCAGCGCGCGCAGTCTCCCTCCCCGCATTCCTCCAGCCGCCCCGCTTTATCTCGCGCGGCTCCCGCACGGAGCTGCAATGCGCTGCAGCGGCTGTTCTCACACCCTCGCTCCTGCCTTGCTTTATGGTTTTTTTTAAAAAAAAAAAACACCCTTTGGACTTTTATGCGTGGACTACCTTAAAAAAAAGACTTGAAAGCGTTAGCATGTACATTTCTCCGCGCCATTGATCGTAAAGACCTTTCAAGTTATCAAAGGCTGAACTTGTCAAACGTCTTTTTCAGTGGAAACTGTCATACGTGAAACTTCATTTTGTTGTTGTTGTTCTGGGAAGCAGTGCTTGCACGACATGTCAGAACTCCTGCACAGGGTGTACAACAGTGATTGCAATTAAAAGTTCACATTGTCGTGATCTCCATGTGAAGAGCAGTTTCCACCGTCTGTAGTGCAACTCGCCAGTTAAACTCAGAAGTCAGCCAGTACTCCCGTAGTCTTACTGGGAGTGGGAACATGGATAAGTACGAGGATGATGTGGGACTCAAGGCGAGTAAGTTCATAGAGAACGTTTCTTTGTGCGATTCGTACGGAGATGGGATCTACAGAGACAGAAGAGACGCGGTCTTTAATTCGGATCTGCATTTCTCTGTCCATATGACTTTTGATTCGAGAAGTAAGGGAAATAGCGGCAGCTCTGTGGCCCCCCAGCAGCTCGGCAGCGTTGTGGATCCCCCCACTACTGGAAGCAAGGTTCATCACGCCAGCGGTGGTCTCTCGGTGAATGGAAGCCGGCCAGCGCATCTGGATCTTCAGAGCCCTCACAGCAGAGATGCGCTCTGTTTTGAAGCTGGCCATTGCACCAAATCCGAGATTGCCTTACCCTGCTACCAGAGGAGGCACTCTCTGGAGCTCCAGGGGCTTAGGTACAGCACCGGCAGCGTGCACGATGGGGTTGATGTAAAGCAGCACGGAGCATCTTCTCCTCTTTCTGGCAACAGAAGCAACGGTGTCTGCGTTTCCAGCGGTCAGGACAGCAGGTACAGTGCGGCGAGCCCCCGATCAAGCTTAGGGTCTTCTCTGTCTTACCCGGAGCAGAGCAAGCAGTGCATCACAAGATCGAGTATCAACAGCCCAGGGGCCAGTCTGGTGGTCGCAGGGCAAGACAAATGCACCAGTCCCAGGACCAGTTTAATGCAGTACGAGGGGACTTGTGCCCTCAGTCCAAGATCGAGCTATGCAAGCACAACCAGTGACACCAGTAAACACTCCAGTCCATGGGCAAGTTTGACCAACTACGACTGTGGTAGTAAACCCTGTAGCAACCGTACCAGTGGGATAAGTATGGGGTACGACCAACGACAGGTCAGCCCCCGGTCCAGTATCTGGTCCAGTATCTGCAGCCAGGAATTCAGCACCAGACCCGCAGGACCTGCCAATTGTGTGGCCAGCCCGCGGTCCAGCATTTCCAGCCATAGTTCCAGGAGTTCCCGCAGCTCAAGGGGATCCATGAGCGCATACCTAGAGCTGCAGTACCCCTCACCAAGGTCATCAGTGTTGGGTGCAGGGTTACAGGAAGACAAGGCAATTCAAGGTTTTGGGGACATGGGTAGGAATCATCTTCAGCCATCTCCTGCTGTTCAGGAAAGCCCCCCAGAGTCAGTCCAACCTGGATTAAATCTAGATGGCACCACTGTGGGCCCAGCACCCTTTAATAATGAGAATCCTACCAAAAGTCTGGTCTCTGGACAGAAAGTTAAGTTGCCGTACCAAGTCAGCCCGGCTCAGGAAACCGGACCAAGCCAGGCAGAAAGAAGACTAGAAGCCTTAACTCTAGAGCTTGAGAAGGAGCTGGAGATGCACATGAAAAAGGAATATTTTGGTAAGATTATTGATGTTTTTATACATTCTAGACTCAATATAAATAAGTCAGCTTATTCTTTACACTCTTCAGTTCCAAAGTCTAAAGATGAGATGTGCTGCTATTCTTTAAGTGTCCCTTAACCATTCTAAAATCTAATTTTCTTTTATTTAACCATAACCAAAGGTCTGAATTGAAACGATAAGTGATTTAATGATGAGATCTACATATGCAAGGCCATGTGCTGGACTTGATGCAAGTCACGTTTGTTTTTTTTTTTTCTTTCTAGACAAGGGAGGAATGTGACAAACTAATTAATATGGTAACCAAAGCTTGACATCTGCATTGCAACCTCAGTTTAAGAGTGCAGCCTAACTTGAATAGCTGTAGTAAAATTCCGGTGAGACATATGGATATCTCCTGATGTAAGCTGCCCAAGTTGCTTAATTATTACTTTGCAGGCAGAATTTGAACTTATTCATTTGTTTCCACCCCTTCCCCCCAAATAAAACAAGCTCACTCCATTTAGTTATTCACTAATTAATTCTACATAGTTTAATGTGCTGAGAACTGGGATGATGTAACTTTTCCAGCATTGTGTCCTGGACCAGACATTAAAATGTGGCTGTGTAGCACATGACAGTTAAGGAGAAGCCATGGGCTTCTTACACCAGACCCACCAATTCTGTGCCATATTCGTGAAACCCAGAAGCAGACTGAGAAGCCGGCCATACCCCGTGCTTGACCACCGTGCTTTTGCGGTTTCTGTTTGTTGTTGTTTATGATGGTTGGTGTCGTTTTTGTTTATTCCCAAATGAGCTGTGGAGCTACAGCCGGCCAAGCCAGCTCCACCCAGCACCCCCCCTGCAAGCCGCTTCATTAGCCAGCCAGTGGGGTTGCTCCAGACACTTGGCGTGGGTTTTTGGATGGCTGGCCAGACAACACCACAAGGGGGGGGAGTCTGATCACCTGCTTAGAATAATAATGGCAGCAATAACGCTCTGCTCCCAGAAACATGATTTAAGTGGAATCCGTTACGGCCCTCGCCCTTCATCCCTCTTATTGTTTGTGGCTTGATGGACAGATGGATGGGATTCGATGGTCTTTTGATATTGTTGTTAACTAGGCCTGTTTCTCCCCACAGCCACTGTCAATTTTGTATGTGAAATGTTTTAAGCTGTACTTTGTAGACTATGGGTTTAATCCCCTGGATTGATCACTTATAGTTTACAATAACATAACTTGCATTAATGTTAGTGGGTTTTTTTAATACATTAATTGTAAAAGCAATTTATTTTAAAAAGCTAAAGCATCAATACAAGCTTTACTATAATTTGCATATGTAGCAACAACCTCTTTTAATGACATACTAGATGCATTTATTATTATTATTATTTACCTTTTGAAGGTAATGCCTGTTGTGGATCCATTTTGGTAGAAGTGGGTGTGTCATATCCATTCACAGACAGGGATTTTATGATCTTACGATAAATTCTTCAAACCTTGGAAGATTAGTTGGTATAATTTACTGAGGCCCCATGAAATTCTTCATGGTTTCTTTCCTTACTTTTTTTAAACTGTGTTTAGGCACAGTTTACTTTTGCCTGTAAAACATTTCATTTTGCTTCTGGAGGTCTGTGATTCTGGAGTTGGCCTTTTGTGCTGCGAATGACGGGTATCCCTACAGAGTATCAGACTGTCAGTTATTTCTTCATCTTATTCAGCATCGGCAGTGTCGTCCTGCTCTACTGGATGCATTAGCCGGGAAAACTTCTAGAACATTCTGTGATACTTAATTAAAGTAAGATTTCTATGGAGCTGCTTGATGCATCTCAGACAGTTTAGAAGTGGTCTATGTCTGTGGTACTCTAGATGTACATGAATCTACATGACTCAAGAAGTGACGGCCTCACAAGGTGTCATGTTGTCCGTAGTAATGTGTTGTGATCCATCGCTGGTCTTATCTAGATTTTAGCTGCTCTGTTAACCTGATAATGTATCCTCTCTGCAGGCTGGTTTCTGTGTCACATGTTACTCAGCATTTTTTTTTCAACTACAATATCAGGTCACAAGCCATTGCACTGAAAAATGCAGTCGATCCCAGAAAGGCCAATTTTTAGATTGGTGTCAGATATCGGCGTCATGACTCGGATGATGTGTATGTAGGTCATCGTGAACGGTGATGGGAAACAAAGACTGACTTTCACATTTTCTTGTACACCTTGTTTATCTTCGGCAAGGTGAACGTGACTTTCAGTGTGCCATTCTGTCTTTCAGGTTTGAGCTTCTTAATTTGGTTCATTTAACTTGCTTGAAGACTGTGAATTAGTCCACAGTGGTTAAGTCATGAACCGTGAAAAGTTCTGAGGAGTTGCTACAGGAAGTGAAATGTGTTGATCAACGGTCTTGGTGGGTTGTGGCTTTGCTTGAAGATGTTGCTGCTAAGCATAGATGGAGTGGGAGCTGAGAGACCGAAGGGTTAATCTTTGTTGGCAGCGTTTTAAGAGATCCGCTCGGTTCCGGACAAACCCATTATAATGTACCCGAGCACCGTCATAAATGAAGTGTGTGATCTTTAGCATCCCGTTCTCACCGCGATGCCCCGCCCCTCTCCTCCTTTCCGTCCTTCAGGTGTCTGTATCAAATGTGGCAAAGGTGTGTATGGCGGCAGTCAGGCCTGTCAAGCTGGGGGAAGCCTCTACCACACCGGCTGTTTCATCTGTCAGTCTTGCGGTAAGCTACTGTCCTCTCTACCTTCAGCTGACTCAGGTTCCCTATTCTGCCCGCCATTTTTTTTTTTTTTTTAATTTAATTTTTAATTCTTGATTTAAAACACGAATATGTTTCACCGAGAGGAATGCCAGCGTTATCTCCGAGAGTTTGAAGTTGAAGCTGCTTGTCTGCCGCTGTTGTTTTGGACCTGCTATGACCACCAAATTCCATTTATATTGTGTTCCAGCACAATTTCCACATTTTCCTACGATAACATCAGATGGGTGGATGAAAGTCAGAACATACGCACCGTAACACTGGTGGAGTTCAGCTCAGGGGTGGCCTGCACTGAGCTAGGAGAAGGAGTTGTACTTACTGTGAACCTCGAGATGCCTGTGACCTTGGGGAATGTTTCAGAACAGGCATGGAGATTGTGCCCAGATTTAGAGTTTTGTTGTGAATACTTTGGTGTGAGTGGGTGGCAGTGGGAATTTCTCTGACAGGAGTGCCATTGTGCCAGCACTGGGTCTGGCTTTGTTGGCTCCTCCGGCAGGCAGCTCTGGCTGTCACCGCAGAGTGTCTGGAGCCCGGCTTTGAAAGCGTCTAAAAGCAGAGAGTTTGTCCTGTGAGTATGTTCATTACGTGCTCGACGGAGCTGCCCGAAATGGATTTCATTTCTGCGGGAGCTCAAAGTGTGGATGCAGCGGAGATGTTTTCGGCTGACACGGTGGGTCACACGATTTCCCCTTGAAAGGCTGCCTTTGTTATGGCGCTCTTGGGACGATCTGTGGCAGGCTTGGACGTCATCCAGGTGGGTGACGCTGAAAACAGGAGGGCTCAGACTGTACCGGGTGCTCCACGGTAGATACGTTTTCATTTTCTGAAGACTTTGATCCATTTTAAGTTGCCTGTACATTTACAGGATAGCGTGACACTAAGAGTCAAAACACACCTACCCTGGCTATTCTTGACTCATTTATTCTTTAAAGATTTACTTGTTTTTGAGAGATCATTAGAGACTTTGGATGAAATGTGATACCACCTGGCATACAATCCCTTTCTCAGGAACCCTTCCTTCACTTAATCTTTTAAAAGTCGTTATTTCTGTGTCCAGCTCAGGGGATTGTGGGTAACTCAGGTCCATCGGGTTTCATCTGTTTGGGGGTGTCACTTCCCTTTCAGACACATTGCAGATCCATCACGTAGTGACCTGTCCCCTTGCAGTGACACTGCTCCAGTTGTTTTCCCGCCCCCACAGAACTTCCTGTCATCGTCATCCAGATTCAAACCTGACTCTGAGCTCCAGGAAATCAGTTTATGCCTCTGATGAGCACCTGACTGCCTAGGGGACAGTCGGAAGTAGGGGACAGTGGGAAGTAGGGGGAAGCATGGGAAGTAGGGGACAGGATAGGGGACAGTGGGAAGTAGGGGGAAGTATGGGACAGAAAAAAGGACAGTGGGAAGTAGGGGGAAGTAAAGGAACTAGAGGACAGAATAGGGGACAGTGGGAACTAGGGGGAAGCATGGGAATTAGGGGACAGAATAGGGGACAGTGGGAACTAGGGGGAAGCATGGGAAGTAGGGGACAGAATAGGGGACATGGGAAGTAGGGGAAAGAATAGGGGACAGTGGGAAGCAGGGGAAGCATGGGAATTAGGGGACAGTGGAAAGTAAGGGACAGAATAGGGGACAGTGGAAAGTAAGGGACAGAATAGGGGACAGTGGAAAGTAAGGGACAGAATAGGGGACAGTGGGAAGTAGGGGAAGCATGGGAATTAGGGGACAGTGGAAAGTAAGGGACAGAATAGGGGACAGTGGAAAGTAAGGGACAGAATA
>JAACJT020000016.1:384481-396556 GCA_009936485.2 Gymnarchus niloticus | reverse complement strand
GGGGACAGTGGAAAGTAAGGGACAGAATAGCTAACCCTTTATTGCCAGGGATATTTTAGTCTTCCTGGGTGTCTTTCCTGTTGTGTTCTTCTCCTGTGTGCCCTCCTCACCCCCACTTCCAAGCACATATCACTTGATTTAGTTTGTGTCCCACTCCCACCTCTGTTTTTGGCCACAGCAAGACAGGCTCTGTTTGCGTTGCAGAAATATTCTGGGAATGTTGGCTTTGTCTCTCTCTGACCCCCCCACCAGGAAGGCATGAAGCAGACAGGTGTCCGGGGTGGTCTTGGGGGGCCAGACGTGGCCAGTATGTAAACAAACACACAGTCCCTCATCTGCCAGCACATGGCTGGAAGATCTACCACATCTGAACATAACATGACTTGGTGTTCTACCCATCTGAGTCTTTCTGTACATGGAGGTGACCTGCCATAGGGTGGTCCCATTTATGTCCCCTCCCTTCAGTACAGAGTGGTGGTCTTTCCTGGAGGGGTGGGGGGCAGCTCTGGCTCAGCAGCCCGGATTGAAATCCCCTTCTCAATGGGGTTTGCCGGCTTGATGGCTTACCAACAGCAGTCCTTTCAAGGCTTCGGTCAGACAGCCCACTAACCGCAGTTCCTGCAGGTGATAAAGGCTTGTTTGTTCTCCGCGTGGGTAGTCGGGGGGGGGTGGGGGGTGTAAGTGCATTCAAACTAGGGGCTTTTCATTCTTTGCTGTTACAGGTAAAGTTCAGGCCTTTCGTAATCTTGCCGCACAGTACTCGTCTTAGAAGAAAACTCATCATTTACTGAGTATTACGTTCCTGATGTCAGATGCAGAGCAGAGATGGGGAAATCCTTTGCTCGTTTGGCTAATTTTACCAGTGTTCTAACAGAACCTCAGCTGTTTATTAGTTGTGGTTTATTGGGGCAGTTTGCTGGTTGTCTTTTTTTTTTTATCTTGCATACTTGTAGGCAGTGGAGTTAGTACAGATTGAGAGAGACACTAGTATAGGATGCATTGCTCTGAGGAAATTGGAGGGTGTTTCCTGGAGACCAGACAGGTCAGAAATGGGAATGAGGTCACATCTTTCTGTAGGTCGTGAAATGGCTGCTGTCTGCCTGGAGACTCAGGTTTGAGACAGCCGTCTATGTTCCTGGACTTGATCCTCCCACCAGCGTGCGCACACCACATTTTCTGTGTTCAAGTTAAATTCGACGTGCTTTTTCATTTCATTTCGTGTGCCGGCCATTCGAAATGTGCTGTGACCCGCGTCTCCAAGACGAGCTTCTCCTGCAGCGTTTGTGGATGGTGGGGGAACTTAAGGCTCCTCAGCAGCGGACCCTGAAGCACGAGAAGAGGCGCGGGCCCCCCGGGCGTGGCCGGCACTGCCGGAGCACGAGGCTCAGACATGGCCATCTCCGGTGACAAAGAGAGTTAAGCAGGCATCAGGCCAGACCCCTCCCCTCAGCCGGGGCCCGGCTCCTGCAGGGGGATGAATAGGACAAGCCTGTGACCTCAGGCAGAAAGAATGTGTCCCTATTTGCACAGGCCCTGGGGTCCTTTAGGAGTAATTCATGCTTGGGACAGGGAGAACTGACGGGAGGCCTTGTGGCTCCCTCCCATACTCACATTGGCCACCTTATTCCTTAATCTATGTGGAAAGCTCGATGGTTCAGGTGGGACCCTATACCTCTCCGCATGACCTGTAGTGAGTGGACAGTCCCAGCCAATGACTACATCCAAGATTTTCTCAGAGTGGGGGGGGGGCTAAAAGTTGCAGAAATGCTTTAAAACCCTGCTGCAGACCCATTTACAGTCATCAGGGCTATTTGATTCTCAAACTGATTAAGTCCACGTTTGATTGAGCACAAGTGCTAAGCTAAGTTTATAACCGATGGACCCTCTAACTTTCATCTTGCTATTGAAAGAAGCAGACTTTGAATGGCGTAATCCTTTGGGTACGTTGATTTTCTATTTGCTTTTTTCTGAAGCTTTTCCTGAAGCCCCCCTGGGGATGAGTAGAAGGTGTAATTATCTGTGGCACTTGGGGCAACCAGAATGCTGCCTCATCAGGTACCTCCTTAGATTTTGGCCGGTCTGTGAGGCTCCAACATGAACCGTTGGATGCTGTGCTTTCTTTAGCAGCTCTCGGGTTCTCGGCCTACGTGGGGAAGGTCGGGCGAGGTTCAAAGCGTCCTGCTTTCTATTTGTCTCTTACTCAGGGAGACGGTTGAGAGGGAAGGCCTTCTACAACGTCAACGGGAAGGTGTACTGCGAAGAAGACTTTCTGGTACGTCTTCCTGACATTTGCTAGCTTGAATTTATTTTATCCCTTGTTTGCTTTAACATCACGTCCTCGTTAAATGCACGGTCCTTCACCGTGACATCTGCTGAGGCCTGTCCTACTAGCCAGGAACTCTGCTCTGTGTAGGAGGTTCTTCAGATTCCACATATTCTCCCAGATTTCCCGGTCATGTGGCCAGCGGGACAGAAACATGAGGGAGTGTGCAGATTCCACTCCCTCTGTCCACCTTCTGATTAAGCAGGCAGATGGTGATTCAGCAGGGCAGAGAAGTAAATGTTAGCAGCTGTAAGGGATGCCACTAGCAGGTCCGAAAGAGCCAGGCCTGCACCTTCCCCCCTTGGCTAGGTGGGTCACGGTTTGCAGGTGGCCGTCATCTGTCGTTGATTTTGAAGTACAGTCCACACCCCGTGGTACTTTCAGGCAGGGTGTGTTAGCAGAAATGTATCAACGTCAGCCGTGTTGGGTGGGACTGTTTCTCCCTCCAAGTTAAGCCTTAAGGTCTGAGGAAACGATAGCATAGATGGGAAATGTCCAACCTGGTACTTATATTATTGACTCAGGAGTGCAAGAATGACTTCTCTGACCATGAGAGCAGATATCAGTCTGGTAGAGTCTTTCCAGGAAGTTCTTCGAGGGGTTTCGTTTGTTGATCAGACTTTCTTTTTCCTTTCCTCTTACAGTACTCTGGTTTTCAACAGACTGCAGACAAATGCTTTGTATGTGGTCACCTCATCATGGAGATGGTGAGCGTCATGGAACAAATCCATAAAGACTTAGACATTTGGGCCATGAAGGAATGCCCATTCCCGTTTGGAGCAGGTCCAGTTAAAAACCCAGCTTTGTGGACACAGATGTCACCCACCTTGGCCACACCCCATCTTCATCCCTACCTTCTCATGTTCCTTGAAGATCCTGCAGGCCTTGGGCAAGTCCTACCACCCAGGCTGTTTCCGCTGTGTGGTGTGTAACGAGGTCCTTGACGGTGTGCCTTTCACCGTCGGTGTGGATAACAACATCTACTGTGTGAAGGACTACCACACGTAAGAGCGCTCTGTTGTCCTGTAACCACGGTGATGCTGAATGTACATCATGGGATGCTTTAATTCCTTTCGGACCTGTTCTTTTGGTAGTGTTGTTTTTGTAATCGTACCAGTGTAGCATAGTGGTTAAGTGGAAGCAGCAATTCTTATCCGTAGTGATATGGTTGTTCTGCTTGAATGCATGATGAGTTTTGTGCACCTGAAAGATTAGACAGGCAGCGTTGCTCAGAGGAAGGTCGTTAACAAATGAGGAATGGATGGGTTTTGTGGGATATCTCCTTGCATTTTACTGAGACACTCAGCCCCTCTGTTTCTACCCCAGGGTCTTTGCACCGAGATGTGCCTCCTGTAACCTGCCCATCCTTCCTGCCCAGGTACTCCACTGTCACCTATGTACCGCTAATCCAGCCGTGCTAAGATAAGCATGGTGTTTTCGTGAATGTGTGATTGCCTTTGGCTCTTTTGTTCCAGGGTTCGGAAGAGACCATCAGGGTGGTATCCATGGACAAGGATTACCACGTGGAGTGCTACCACTGTGAGGTCGGACACGGCTCTTTACTGTCGTCTTTTCATTTCTGCACCGTTTTTTGACAAAGAGGCCTTTCAGGGCATCTAGCTGCCCCCAGTTTTTAATAATGAACCCTTGCAGTGAATCTTCTCCTGTGGTTCATGTAAATAAGTGAAGAATGTAGACTCTTTGCTGTACTACTAGGAAGTAGCTACTCCAACCCCACCAGCCTCCTAACTGCTTTTATCAGGGTTGACTCTGCAGTCGTTCCTGGGTAGACGGTTTCTACACTGTTTACACAGTCTCAGTAAGGCTTGGACTTCCTCTGACCATTTTATGATGTAACTGTGAAGCAGGTGTCAGGGTTTATCTTGAGTAATTCCACGGTACTCCCCAAATCGCGCTCATCCAACTGAAGCTTGAACCTTGTCCTCATGTAGATGTCCACTCTTTGAGCTCACTGTGTCTTTGGCTCATACTAGACAGTAGGCTGCCGTGTCTATCTGGGCTCGCGGGCCCTCCGTGGTTCGACGTGCCTCCTTTTTAGGATTTGGACCAGCGAAGGAAATCTCAGCGTCTTGGCGCGTGCCGGGATGGCGTGGACGGTCAGAACAGCCTGTCCCAGATCTCCGTAATCCACGTCTTCTCTCCCCGCAGGACTGCGGGCTCCAGCTGAACGACAGGGAGGGTCAGCACTGCTACCCACTGCAGGCTCACTTGCTCTGCCACAGCTGCCACCTTCGCCGGCGCGAGCCCCGGGCTCCGGCACGTCCGGCGCCCAGCTGTGCTGTGCACGTCACGGAACTGTGAGAGGGGAACGGCGGCTGCAGACGGCAACGCCGGGGTGTCTGGAGAAGTACGGCCCACGGCAGGGAGAGACGTGAGGCGCAGCCAGTGATCGGTGGAGCATGTTCCCCTGAGAGCACAGGCCGCCCCCCCCTTCCCAACAAGCCAGGCAACCTCAAGCATATTTCAGGTCTGATTCTCCTCTTCCGTGCATCTCTGCCACGGTCTAAAGCGTCTCCCGGGGTGACAGCTGAGGACGTACTGGGCGTCCGAGCTCTTCTGCTTCCGAACTCGCCCTGTCCTCGGTCGCGAAGTAACGCCACCTTGAGGGACCACCCTCTCGCTCGTCTAAGGGCCAGTCTCTCAGAGCATCGTCCGCCTGGGTGCGGCCACGGCATTTCACGCGCTGCCCGCACACGTCTGACTTCTTGGGAGCACGTCATGATGTCCCCGAGGTCACGTGGACGCTCCTCCGACACGAACTCCACTTGTAACGTTCATTTGCTGTTTTCCTGACTGCTGTGTTTCTAGCCTACCCTACATGAGCAGCGTGATAATTGTAAGAGGAGTTCAATGAGCAGACGGATGCCAAGTCTGCATGTATTACAGAGTGTGTACAGATTTACTTTTGCTAGTGTGTACCGATGGCCTGTACTTCAATGTGTGTGTTTTTTTTTTTTTCTGTTGACGTGATTTTAACTGCACAGTCTGTTCTTTCTGGTCCTCTAGTCAATCTTAACTAGTGGAAAGACAGCATTTCACTATTTTCTGTTATAGGGTGATGCTGTCCTTTCTGTCCTCAGGTAAAGGCAGCCCTGTCCATTTCTGATTTGACCCCCCCGACACCTTCCTTAATGTGCTTCAGACACCGGTCAAAGGAAAAAGCACTGCCTCATCATCCTCTTCGTCACATAGCAGTCGGCTGAATGTAGTTCCTTAATGCACACCTCGCAGCGAAATCTGTCAACGCAGGGGTCAGTGTCGCAATCCATTGCTGATATCCTGAGCTGACTACGGTTCTGGAGAGCCCGGCTCAGTTTAGTCAGTTTAATGTTTTTTTTTTTTTTGTTTGTTTTTTTTTTTTGGCCCTTTCTCACCTTCTCGCTCAGTTCTACTGAGTCTCCTTTGCATCTCACTACAGGCTAGTCAATGCGATGGAGGTTAATTGAGAGGGTAATTCAGAGTACCTTGAACCCTTGGTGAAATCTTTTGATTGACCTAAGTGAAAGCTTAGAAGTCAAAAATTATACATCACAGTGTAACCCACAAGTCTTTAACCCCGTGATGCTGATTTTTTGCTGGACCACATTGACACTCTGAGAAGTGTCCTACCAGGTCACTTGTACCTTTCTGACAGGTTTCTCCACCCAAGGAAGATTTAAAGCTTCCGGAGGTTGCTTTTCTCCAGAGGGGAAACCTCTCCAGTTTCAGTATACCGTGAACACTGCACAACTAGATTAGCATAAACAAGGTTAGCTTTATTTCTCGCACAAGTTCAGAAACACGGCTGCTGTGTGTCGTGTACGTAGCTCTTAAAATGTTATTCTGTGTGTGATTTTCTAGTTAAATGAAAAGTGGAAATGTAGATTTATTTATCTAAAGTGTAAAGTTATTTAATGAGTTAAAGTCAGACGTCATTTAACCTTAGATGATATCATCTGCTTTTTAATAAAGTGGTTTTGTAGTTAATCTATGATATTCCATCTTCTTTCCGATGTTTGTTTCATCTGTGATGCCCTACAAATGAGAATCTTCAGTGCTGTGTAATATGAAGCCTTTCACTGTAAGGTGTTTTCCGTCTGAAATGCAGATGTGAGTAAGTTTCCTAACTTTTACCGATTTGTAGTGGGTTTACACATGCTGCCTTTGCAACAACTTCTGAGAGGTTTGTTAGACTGCCTACTAAAGATTTGACTGTTTAATGTAGGATTGCAGTCATGCCCACATCAGAGTTTGTCACTGTGGAGCTACTGAGTAATTTTTGTAATTGAAACTTAACATGCTAAGTTTATTGGAAGGTCTTGTGACATATTTGAGAGCCAAATATTAGATGTCTGGTTGCTCTGGAAAAGGCCTTAGACACAAGACTCCATTCAGTAACTGTGGAATTCTGTTTGACCATAACATCAGTGGGAGGATTCTATTTGACCATGCTATGTAACTGATCATAAACTAAAGGGGTGGTGATTTGGGTGTAAGTTTGACTGCCTTGCTGAAATGCAGATAGCAGTAATAGGGCTTGGAAATGTTTTCTTGCTTGACCATCTTATTATTTGAAGAAACAAGGATTTGATTGACATCAGTCTTCGGAAACAACATTGAAAAGACCTTTGCTCTTAGCTAATTTTCATGTTGGTGGTGGAAAAGGTTCAGGAGAAGCTTTTTGCAGGAAACAAATGAAACAGCCATTGTTCCAATTAGCCAATCAGAAGGGGGATTATCTATCTGGACTGGAATTCTGAAAATGTTTTGATAGGGGGGAAAAAACGGCAGCCAGCTAATCTAACCGGCGAAAGTGTTGTCAGGGTAAAAAATGCTGGCCTTGTCAGCACAGTGCCGAGATCAAAGGCGAGAAGGCCATCTAATGTGAGGCCTCATAAAAAAGATCAAAGTTCTAAAGAAACGGCTCAGCTCCGGCCTGTGTGGCTGCATATTGGAATTCCTCACTGGTGCGCGGCATTGTCAGGCCGGAAGGTCTTAATCATGGCCAGGCGGCACGCTCTAGTGTCACTGCTTTAATGATGCTCTTCAGTGGAACCTTTCTTTTAGTAGGACTAGCTAGGTCCTTGCTCTCCTCTGCCAGCTCAGCACACGAGTGGGACTCTCCCTGTCACCTGCCTGTTTGCATTGTTTGGGCTGGGTAAATTTGGGTAATGTTTGTCAGCAGAACAAGCTTGGTCTGCTGATAATCTTTGTGCTCAGGGCAGTGAAGATGACGCCTTCTCTTGACCTACTGAGGAAGGATACTACCGCAACTTCTTAAATGTGCTCCTCTATCTTTGTGTATGTTGGTCAGATTATGTGTAGAACTTTTGCGATTACTTGTTTTCCTGCATTAAAAAAAAAAAGAAAATTCAGCAACCCATGGAATGCAGGTGCCGAACTTTAAAGTGCTAAGGTATTACTGACAGGCCGTCAGGGTGAGACAGCAGAGCTGTGTTCAGAGTGGTCAGTGCAGTTGTTTGGATAAAGGGAATGATACGGAATGGATTCTGCATTCCAGGCCAAAGGAAATGTGTGGGTGGTTGTATGTTAGCTATGAGCTTTTTAACTCGCTTTTATTTATTCTCACGAGCAACGGATCTTCATCCTGAGTTCCCTGTCTATGCCGACAGGAAGACAGTAATGAGGAAATGATATGGTGCGTTATTAAACCGGGCATGTTTTTATTTGTACTTGTGTGGAAATTTTAAATTCAATGAAAGAGTACTTGATTTGAATTTGCTCCTAAAATGTATTGAAAATCTTTTGGAATACACCTTTATTACAGGTCTGCGTCTTCCCCCTGAAGAGGGGGGCTAGCGAGGAGTGAGGTGACCAAGTGTAGTACAGTTTAAAAAATGAGCCGACGGTCACACAGTGTGAGCGTGTTAAGAATGCGTAACCTTAGAGGGAGGAAGGTGGGCTGGGCTGGACTGGGGTCGCAGCTCATTATAATACGGCCAGCTCGAACAAGGAAACGTGCAGCTGAGTCAACTTATCGCTCTTTAATGTTCGTAGGGGAGGCTAGAAGATGAAAGGGCATCTACAGCTGTCAGCTCTTCTGGCCAAATCAGGAAAATTGATGTTTAAAAATCAGACTGTCGGGAAGGCGAAAGGGCCAGGCACCCCAGGCTGACCCTAACAATGCAACAGCCACCCCTGCTAGCCCATGAGCTGGAGACCCCTAGGGACCACCCAGAACCATTTATTGACTGGAGTGTCATGACAGGAAAAGAGCTGGCGCCCCCTGTAGGCCTAAATCAACCCTGTATGATTTTGGTGCAAATGGGGATCCAGAATAGACTGAATCTTTGGCAATGTTACCCACAGAGGAAGTCACCCTTTAGCTCAGGGAATGAAATATTTTCCAACAAAATCCTACTGGACTTGACCACAGTGGCAAAGAAACATGGACATTCAGGCATCAGGTCCAATTCTTCTCCTAGAACATTACCTTTAGTACCAATGCAATAGTGTTTTTTTTTTTTTTTTTTTTTTTTTGCCAATGTCTTCTGATTTTGTAACTGATGTCACATCACTCACATGATGCTAAATCTCAAAGTTCAGCAGCTGCAAAAATTCAACCAATCCCTTCAGAAATGTTCTTTTCCCTCAAACTCTGACAAATCAGAATGTCTGTTTCTTGCTTCCGGGCGTGCCCCAATAAAGGATGATGTCTATTTCAGCTGTTGTTGCCTAGCAACAGTTCTCATCCATCATCACTATCTGATATCAATTTTTTTCATTTCAGTAGTGTAGGAGTAGATTTGTTTTATGGTGTGCTAAGCAGCTTCAAGCATGTTCTGAATAAGAGTGAAAGTTCTGTGCATTACACAAAACAATATCTCATGGTGTCATTACCAGCTGAGCATTCGTTTGGATGCCTTTCAGAAACCACTTAATTTCAAATGGAAAACTGTTACTATTGAGCGAACATTCCAATTTGTGAAACAGTAAGATTTTACCCGACTGATGATGTGCCTGACTTACAGTACCTTCGGGAATACACAGCAGTGGAATATGGTGCCAGAATGACAGATTCTTTGAACAGACACACAGAATTCGGGATGACCATTAAATCTGAGATGAGCATTTTTGCTGTTTTAACTTCTGGCTGCAGGGAGGCTCCAGCCTACAGGAGACGGTACCATTTTGTGGCAAATAGCAGCACGATGCAGACTAGACTTCGCAGTGGGTAAACTTGTTTTGTGAATATCTGACAAACAGGGCCAACTTTTTTTTCCAGTTTAAATATGGCCTAGGCTCCAGTCTCCCACATCCCTCACCAGAGAAGCTTCATGATGCTGTACAACCCCTAGACTGCATCTCAAACAGCCTCTCCAAAAGTGATGACACCACCCAAAATACGCTAGGGTGACTGTGAGCGCACGAATAAAGAGCCCCACCGTTTGGAGAAAGAGAACGAGGAGGCTCCTGTCATGATTCCATGGTGTGCTCCACATGGAAAGATAACGGGAAGCTCATTTTGCAGGGCCTCACCGTGACGTAGTCATCCACACGTTATGACAGTTTTTACTACTCTGTATGTATGAGGGAAATATAGTGAATATTACTGTATGATAAAAAAAGACAAGAGGAATGTTAAAGCATTTGGCAGATGTTTATGAATCACAGCTGACCGTGCAAAAAGGGTGGGT
This sequence comes from Gymnarchus niloticus, assembly GCA_009936485.2. NCBI lineage: Eukaryota > Metazoa > Chordata > Actinopteri > Osteoglossiformes > Gymnarchidae > Gymnarchus > Gymnarchus niloticus. The sequence continues at coordinate 386,575 of JAACJT020000016.1, read as the reverse complement.
GATTCAGCATCATCCCAGATAAAACATGCCTCCTTCAGTCGGTTCACACGTGCCGTCAAAACTATGGAGGGCTGGACTTCCACAGCAATGATGTGTCCTCGTTGTGCTGCCGAGTGGTGCTGCTCGTGGTTCTGGTCCACGGAGGAGCAGCTCCCGTGAGGCCTTGTGGCAGTGGAGAGATCAGGCATGGTTCTTCTTGATGAAGTTGATGAGGCCATTGGTGGAGGAGTCATGTGATGTCACCTCCGCCGTGTCCTTCAGCTCCGCCTCGATCTTCTTGGCTAGCTGTTTCCCCAGTTCAACACTGCCGGGTTGGAGAGGTCATAATGAAAACGTTCGACACCATGTACCAGTTCTCATGTTCAATTACAAAATGACAGTGAACCCTACCATCAAGCATTTCATACAAGCATAATGACATAATGGGCTACGTAGCTGGTTTTAAACTTACCCCCACTGATCAAAGCTGTTGATCTCCCACATGACCCCTTGCACAAAGATCTTGTGCTCATACATCGCTGCAACACACACGGTCATCAGCATGACATCTTACAGAGGCCCGTCGATGGCCCAACTTCACATGGTAGCTGAGCTCGTTGCTTTAATACATTTGCGCAAAATGTATTTCTTCTTAATGTAATGTCACTGAACACCCTTATACTTCTGTCTGCGTGTTAGAAATGCAGCCACAGATTTTCTGTCATTTTAACTTTGCTTACAGGGCTGTACATTTGAAAAGACTCCCAAGTGGTTGTCAGGCACATACCAATGAGCACTCCAAGGATGAAGGGGCTTAGTTTCCTGAAGACAATAGAGTTGGTTGGTTTGTTTCCTTGGAAGACCTTTAAAGGGGAAAAATACAATTATTACAGCCTTATGTAACCATGAAGAGCAAAGCGTACATGCAGGAAGTTAAACAGCCTGAAGGGGGCAGAATTTGCTTTTGTGCCTTCAGCCCAAAGTCTCAGTGCATTTCTGCCCACGATGAAGGATTACGAATCACCGCTCGGTGGGTTTATCACTTTTCGACTTTTTCAGGGCCTCTACTGGTGACGTTGACCACAGCCACTCACTTTGTGAGGCAGCAGGTTTTCTAGAGCTTCTCCACTCAAGCCGCTGGCTTCTAGTTCATTCTTTGCCTCCTCCGTGGTCTTTCCCTTCATTAGCGCCTCGGTCTGGGCCAGGAAGTTAGCTATCAGGATCTTCACAGACAGAACGACACAATCTGTCAATTAAGCTGTTTCATTTTCATAAGAGTTCCTACTTTTAAACCATTTTTTCCACGCGGACAACCTAAAGACCTACTCTATGGTTTTCTGATGCATACAGTAAAATCTGCTGACCACAGCAGCTGCAGAAGTAATGGGAGACGGATAAAAGTGAAAACAGGCATATTGAAACTGATCAGTTTTTTCAGTTAATAAACCCGTTTGCATTTCGAAGATACACTCAACACCTTTAAAGGCACAAACCCAGCACCTCGCATCTTCAGGGTCAGCGGGAACGTGGGATTGTGAGCAGCAGACTCACAGTCGTACCTTGTGGTGCAGATTGTTTCTGATGGGATTCTGCGTCTGGGCAGGGATGAGGAAGTCAGCAGGCACCATTCGTGTTCCTGAGAATGTTAGAGAACCGCTGCTGACTTTTCATGTTTGGGCCATAGTCCCAACAATCCCCGGTTTGATTAAGCCCGCAGATCGTTAAGCATAGTGCCAACGTGAAGAAAACGTGAAGTCCCAGCTAGTACACAGTCTGTGACAGGAGCTGAGGAATGCCACCAAACAATGGTGCTGGTGGCATACCTTGATGTATGAGCTGGTAGAAGGCGTGCTGTCCGTTGGTTCCAGGCTCACCCCACACAATGGGCCCGGTGTGGTAGTCCACGCGGGACCCGTGATTGGTGATGTACTTCCCATTGGACTCCATGTCCCCCTGTGAACAGACACACCCCTCAAGCCATCGTAGTGTGTTCTTCCGCTTTGCAGGGGAAGGACCCTCACTCCACATTCGTCTACCCCCCCCCCCCCCCCCCCCCCCCCCCCCCCCCCCCCCCCCCCCCCGCCCCCGCCCCCCCAACCCCGCCCAACCCCCAGC
>JAACJT020000016.1:368644-378823 GCA_009936485.2 Gymnarchus niloticus | reverse complement strand
GCGCGAAAGAAAAAAAAAAAGAAAACCCCACCCGGCGGTCACGGAGTTCTGCTGTTTTGTTTAGACTACGAGAAGGGGACCCCCCCCCCCCCCCCCCCCCCCCCCCCAGCTGAGCCACTCACATCTTTAGCAGCATTTAGGAACCACTCCTTGGCAGACTCAGCATTGGTGATGGTCTCCTGAGTGGTGAACGTCTGAGCAGACGTTCAGTTGCGGTATTCACATGAAGAGAGGACGAGACAGCAGGAGGAGGTATTGACAGTATGAGAACCAGATGGAAAAGCTATTACAGATTTCTGACTAGACTAAGATCAGACCTCAGAACATTTCACATTAAAGAACTTTCCAGACAAATGTGCTTAACTACTACTGAGTTGCTCCAGGCCGTTCGGCTAACCCTGTTCTGAGAAGTTCAGGAACACCAACAATTCCCATTACCTTGGAGGCAATGATGAAGAGGGTGGTCTCAGGGTTGAGCTCAGCCAGCGTCTTTGCAACGTGCGTTCCATCAATGTTGGACACAAACCAGACACGAGGTCCACCTTTTGAATAGGGTTTCAGAGCCTCGGAGACCATCAGTGGGCCCTAGGACAGCACACCACATTGTACCCAACCGGCTCACACCTGCGAACCATGGAGGAATACCAAGACATTCGGCCCTATAAGCCTCTAAGGAGGAGCCTTGCCCACCAGGTCAGAGCCCCCGATGCCGATGTTGACAACATCAGTGATGGACTTCCCTGTGTGACCCTTCCACTCTCCGCTTCGCACTTTCTGCAGGAGGAACAAAGCCAGCCTTTCAGTTTACAGTCTTTCCCCATAAGTGTGACACGCTACTCTACAGAACCATTACAAATTAGTGGCAGAGGAGAAATGAGGAGGCTAAATATACAGTTTGCATAGCTGCAATCCTGCACAATTTGGCAGTATAAATGAATGTATATGTTTTAATGTAAAACAGTTTATGGTAGTGAATGGACAAATGAAGCTTCAAAACCCATGGTGGATGGGAGTATCCCGAATGACCAGTCAAGGCCTGCTGTCACCTCGCATTGATTGCTCATTCGGGATAGTCCCACCCACCATGGGTTTTGATGCCTCATTTAGTACCAGCATTGATTGGTCATTCAGGATAGTCCCACCCACCACTGGTTTTGAAGCCTCATTTGTCCCATCACTAGTTTATAAAATGCTATGCACTCCTTTTGGGAAACAGAGTAAACAAAATATTTAAAATGGGTAAAACATTTTAAGTAAAAAGAATGAAAGACTCCACAGCCAAGACATGTGTTAGGCTTTACCTGACAGAAGCTCTTCATCTTCTCAAGAACCTTGTTGACCTCAGGCATGACGTCCTTCCCATCGACGTAGATGGGGGTGTTGGATCGGTTTCTAAGGGCTACATGGAGGACTGCACGACCCTACACAGGAGGTAGAACAGAACCTCAGCTGAGGAGTGCACTGTATGAATAGTCTGAGAAATCTGCGTAGTGTTCATAAACGTGCTTCACATAACCACAATGCTATCTCAAATAACACACATTATAAATAATTACATCATACCTGAAATCTGAGCAAACACCTCCTTACACAAATAAGTCTAAATGATGCTGAAATAGGATAAAAAACTGAATGCAGAATAGAAGATCCCATCTTTAACTGTCGATCCTGGGCACTTGGGACCTCTGCTAGTCAGAGGAAACACACGCACGGTCATACGCAATAGGCAATCTGGAAATGCCGTTCAACCAGAGTACGTGAGGAAAGCAACAAACTATATGCAGAGATTGAAGGTGGGATTTGAACCTCTAACCCTGGAGAAGGGAGACAATGGTGTACCTCAACCTCAAAGCATGGATGACACAAATAAGGAGGGAGAAACGAGACAGTTCTGGCATACCTCTGTGAAATTGATCTTCTCACCAGTAAACATCCTCTCCCGGGCTGCCTCCACACCCCTTGACTTTGCCTGCACAAATTAAACTAATTAACATTTAAAACATATAGAATAAAAGCCATTAACACAAATAAATACACCTAGAGAGGCACATGTAAAAGAGATGGACATGTGACCTGAAGAAAAATTACAAAACTACTGCAAGCTTCATGTAGTACCAAGATGATATTGCAAATGTTACAGAGAAGCTTATTTAACAGGCCTTAGCACGAAAAGTCTTTATCATTTTTTTCAATAACTCGTCAATTAAGATAAACTATATAAAGTTTTATTGACTTTGAATGTGAAGTTGTGGCGACTACTTTATTACCATGTCAACTAACATCTTCATCACTTCTTCGTTGATGAGGTTCTTTGAATAGTCAAGCAAGATGTCTCCTTCGTCCGTCTCCAATTTAATGCTATTAAGTTGGAAACAAAACTGAAAATTATTTTCTTTTTGAACTATAGATGGTACTGCAGGGTTCCTCGGTGGTACCATCGCCTCGCACGAATCTAGTTCTTGGCTCTCTCTTCAGTTAGGATGTGTGTGCAGTTAGGATGACTGAGATATTGAAAGTGGCCTTTATGCATGTGGACTGATACCCCACCCGGGCTCCATCCCAGCCGGGCTCCAGGTCGCAGGTCCCTGCCCCCCTGCCCAGAAGGGGCGTTTAGATAACGTATCTATAGATACTGCGGGTCCATTACAAGGCTGTATTGGCATTTAGGTGGTCATTAATTAAGAACAAATTTACAAGAAGTGGAGTTCACCCAATGCACTGACAAAATTATATCATGATGATAAAAATATGCCTTCCTTGCTTTAAACAGCACTTGATGCTCATTGAAAGCAGCGTGTCGATTCCTGAATACGTGTTACACTGTAAAGTAATGCAGACCAACCTACCAAATCAATAAATAATCGTGCCTATATTCAAGTTTAACTATACTAAAAGCAGCAAGCTAACATTAAAAGAGATTTTTTTTTTTTTTTTTTCATAATTGGTAAGTAAAGTAGGTTACAAGTGGAATTGTGTTTAGCGTGATTGCCAATGAAGGAAAGCGGACCCTGACAGCGGTGACCTTCAGTTATCCCAGGCATGGGGCAGACTGAGACCCCCAAGAATAGAAAATAAATGCAGACGACTTTGCATGTTGAAACGTCCTTAGCCAGCACGGATGCACGATGAAGACACCAAATGAATCCGATGGGCTTAACAGGTGAAATCGGGTACACGATCCATGACAATCTTAAGTACTATGTCGGGAAGTACAGCACCTATTGCCTGCAATCAGAACCATCATGACTATGTTACACAAGCACACACATGGTAATAAAATATCCATAATGCAGCTATAAGACCTTGTGATACACAACTTACAAAATAATAACATGCTAATTACATGCACTAATACTAGTTGCAGATGAGAATTTTCAGCAATATTTCACGAACTGTACTTTCTTCTATTTAAGAAGTCATAAATGAAGACGAGCATCGGTTACCTAAACTTGCCGAATCTTTCCTTATCGACATCAAACATCCGCCTCATATTGAGCTTCCCAGCATTGGATTTATACCACTGGTCCAGTTTCTGATAGTTCGGGTCACCGGTAAATCCCATGGTGATGAGAGGCGATCGAAGAGCTACAGTAAGCTGCTGTCGGTATAGTCAGCCCGCGACTGAGTGGGGGGCAGCCTGGAAGAGGTGGGCAATACAGAAGAACATGTAGGCAATTACAAAACTGTTCTGCTCCAATGGCAGCCCATGTCGCCACCCGGTGACTTGCCTTTCCCAAAACTGCAACGAGCGCAGTCACGTACCAATTATAATAATAATAAAATAAAGAACTTTGAGACTCGACATGATTTATTATCCTCTAGTTATTATCACAGCCACTCATCACGATTCTGCAGAATTGTATGTTGGGTCAACAGGAAGACGAAAAATAAAGATGAATTTATTCTTCATCGTTTTTAAATGACTGACATCATGGTACGTGTGAAACATATCTGGACATTTACATTACATTGTAACATGATTAAATTACATTGTAACATGATTGCATTACATTGTAACATGATTAAATTACATTGTAACATGAATTTCTGTATTTCCAGGCGGGTAGAAACAAGCTTGGTCCACTAGGTGGCGAAAAATACCACGTCATAATACAAAGATCACGCTATTCTGTTCACAACAGATTAATTACATATAACTTTAAAACATGCCCACATTTATGTAAGCATAAGTACTAGAACACGTATCAATCTTAAGACTTGGCTAGATTTGGAATGATTATAGATTAAATGTGCAAGCTGTATAGGTGTATTTTTACATATTCATATGCAAACGTCATAGTTCAGATGCACAAATATTTTATATCTGAGGGATTCAGTGATTAATTTCCATCAGTCTTATGAAACAATGGTATCTGGTGGTGTAAATAATGACAAATTGCGCCATTATGCTTAGTTATTTTTCATTGCATTTATTTATTGCGTCTCCAAATAGCGGGCATACAAGCAGAGGGTTTGCAATATACAAAATGATCATATAAACAACTTTCTTAAGGGATCATTGTGATTCTGTAGACATAGAAGAGGATAACAGAAAAAATAAAGTTATTTTAAAAAGATTCATCATTCAAATGAATTATTTATCAAAAGAAACGTAAGGTATTACGCAATGAGTAATGGAGAAATATAATTTACAATTTACTCAATTCTTGCACACAGATTTGAAGACTAATCTTCAACAAATAGCCGCCAACCTATGGATTATATTTTTCTGTTTTCTGTGTTGAGCTTGCGGGACGCCCCGCCCCCTCTCGCACGCCGGGAAACTCCCTGCTCGAGCGGGCGTTACATTTTTAAGGCTGACGTCAGTTCCGGTTTACCCTGACAGGGGTTCGCTGTCAAGAGGCTGCGCTCGGCTGCTGGTAAGGGTCCGCCGGGGAGGCGCGCTTTGGCCGCCTTGTTTTTGTCAGTCTTTGTCGTAGGGGAGTCCGCACGGTGCGGGGCGGCGGTGTTATTGACCGCCGGCGCTTGGCTCTTTTCTGGAGCGGCGTGAAGGCTTGGGTTGCGGACTGTCACCCACACGCACGTCAGCGATGTCAGCTAGACCATGAGTGGCGGCTCGGCTCGGCTCAGCTCAGTGCGGTTCGGCTCAGCTCAGTGCGGTTCGATCCAGTCCAGTCCAGTCGGGTTGCGGAGGGCAGCGCCTCTGCGGCACGTCGCTTTAAATCAGACCAATTTTGCTACTCATGAAGCGCGGATGTATTTCTAGGGTAGCAGCATTGTGACAAAGTAACTTTTTATTGCGGTTTTTAAGACATGGCTGTTGATGTGGTCATTGTGATGTTTGTTTAGTTATTAATTCCATATTCTGGCTTTAAAGCGCAGCTCCACTCGTCCGTTCTGAGGCGTGGAAATCAGCGCAGTTCTCTCTGTCTCTGTCTGTCTCTCTCTCGGTCTCTCTCTCTCTCTTCTCTCCATTTCTGCTGCGGATATGCCGAACTGTTGCATTGTTGGGTTTCGGCTAAACCGAGCCCGTCCTTTTATTTAATTTTATGTTTTTTTTTTTTTTTTTTTTTTTTTTTTTAAATCTGGAAAGTGTCGCCTTTTGTCTCCTTGAGTTTTGATGAAACCGGCAGTCTATTCCTGTCAGATCTGCAGGACAGCACCTCTCAGCCAAATAACACTTATCTTTATGATCACAACGTGTATATATTTACATCCTTGTGTAAAAGACGTGTCTCTAGCAGACTTCCACATGAAGTACTAAGAAGCAAAACCAAGAAGCCCCCAAGTTGGACCCTAATACTCGGCACAGCCCTAGGTGTGTAGCTGTGAATGCCCTGTCCAGGCAAAGCCGACCTTTCATCCACATAGTGCTTATTTACTACAGGTACTGCAGGAGAGGTACCCCTGCATGTGAAGGTTAACTCTGCACTGAAAGTGTAGACACCCAGGCTGGAGCTCTCATGGTGGCCAGCAGACAGGCACATGTTCCTCTACCTTGTAACGGTCACCGTGACAGCAAAATCTGAGATTGGCATGTTCTCATGTAGTACTGCATCATGTTTTGATCTGTATACATATCCCACCCTAAAACTAAGATGAGTTTACATTATTTTGAGGTTTGAATATAATCTTTAGTTTGCCCTGGAATCTTTACATATGGTACTGTTTGATATCAGATGTTTTGTATTTGTTTTCATAGTGTTTTGCATACTTTTGATAATCATTATAATATTTAGTAACGAGGTCTTGTTGAAATTCGTGTGGTGTAAATCCACGGTAGAATCCTAGCATGTTTCTCTGCCCTGTCATATTTTGGTAAATGATCGATGTTTGGTATGTCAGCACAATAACTTGTTGTTCAATATATTATGTGTTTAGCAATGAACGTGCATACAACACATTCCAGACCACAGCTCAAACAGACAACACATGCTACTTCTCTGCCTATGACTATGTACATTACATGTATGATACTCTAAATTTACATTGTATCCATCCATCCATCCTCTTAGCTTTTGGCCCAAATACTAACTGTGGGACATAATATTATTTAGCAAATTGAAAGTAAGCCTAAAAAAAGACATGCGTTAACGTGTCAGAAAGCGGGAAGCAGAAGTCATTAATTCAGCACAGGGACACCAATTAGAGTGAACAATTTGAGCACTCCATGTTTCTGTGTATGCTCCTCTCCGAAATGCCCATAATGCGATGACAGGAATGTCTGTTGAATTCTCTACCATGCATCTGTTGCTATGGAAATCAGCGCAGTCCACCACCACAATCCTGAGGGACGTAGGCCATCTTTATTTTTGCGGGGTAATTTAGATGCTCTTGTTTTGTTGTATATATGTTTCTACACATCCGTGTGAGTCTATACTGGTTAAACAGTAAGGATGATGGATGTTCATCCATGTACTTCTCATTGGTTTGTGAAATCTAATAGGTTCCCCTCATTAAACTTAAACTTGGTGCCAACGTGTTTTTTCCCAGATGTTAGTTAAAAGCCTTTTACTCTTTACTACTTCTGTCAGAGATGGCGGCATTCCTTTGCTTCTTTGGTGAGGATGTCTGCCGTGATGCCAGGCCCCCACCGACTGTAGCTTTCAGCCTGTCCCGTGGTGCTGTTCGTCTACATTCTGTCTGTTTTGTCTGCCTGCCGACATCCGGGATCTTTATTTTCCATAATGCCACGTGAGGACTGTACACAGTGGTGGCATTGTCTTTTGAGCCCAAATGGCCCAGGAAAAACAGATGCCACTGGAAGTTTAACTGTAGCCCTGTTAAGCACCTTCATGAGGAGAGGCATTCTTTGAGCAAGACTAAGTAGATCAGAGTTTCTGTCTTCTGTTTAAACATCTGGGATTATACAGCCATACGACTTGCTTTGCAGCTGGTACAGAGATCAAGGTCTTCAGCTGAACATTCTTTAGGGTGTTTACGAGGCGTTAGTGTTGTAGTGAGGTGCTGTGCAGTGTAGCAGGTTCGGAATCTATGCCCATATGTCCAGAAGGTTGTAGGTTTGAATCTCGTGATTGGTGGTGTAGTCATGCCACTGCTAGGTCCTTAACCCCAACTGCTCCAGAGACACTGGCTGACCCTGCCCTCTGACCCCTAAGCTATCCTCAGTGTTATGTTACTTTGGACAAAAGCATCAGCTAAATGAATTCTGAATAAATCAATGATACCATTCGTTCCTTTCCCTTCCTGAGTCTTCCACCCACCTTATTGCTCCCTGACATTATGTATGGATGCAGCAATTCATTAACTAATTTGATGTGCATTCCTGTGGATGCGTTTGGGCATAAAATATTCTGAAGGAAGACAGCATATTAAGGTCTTTAGTGGTAACAAGCTATGTGAATCCCTTGCCTTTCATTTGCTGTTCTCCACCTTGAGAGAAGGCTGTGCTGCACGTGAATGAATGTCTTTGGAAAAAGGTTAATAGGTGGGGTAAAATCTCCACTTCATGACACTTCTATATTTGACGAGCGTGTGTGTATGGCTCAGCTTCCAACTAGGAATGAATTTAAACTTTGCAGCTTCAGTTTTACGTCTGTGTGGATTGCGGGCTGACGACACTGTCGACCTTTGCTGAGCTCCTGGTGTTGTGGAGCTGAGTGCAGTTACGGAGGATTAGGCAACTCGCTTGTGGTTTCTTTTGATCCCTCGTTTCGGTGACCTGCTTTGATAGAAATGGGCGAATCCTGTGATGACTGCTTTTTCCTGGTGCCTTTTATGGGCAGTGGATGGTCATGGAGTCTGATGAGAACTGCACTCTGGGCTCTTCAGCCCCTGTTGCTGGAAATAATTTGTGTTTGTCTAATGTAGGTGTTGAATATGAAATAATGTATACATATTTGCATATAAATGTGGCATGGTGGCTCAGAAGGTCGGACTGTTGCCTCGCACCTTGAGGGTTAGAGGTTTGCATCAGGCCGACTGTGTGTGTGTGTGTGTGTGTGTGTGTGTGTGTGTGTGTGTGTGTGTGTGTGTGTGTGTGTGTGAGAGACGTGTTCTGCCTGGGGTTGCATGGATCTCTCTTTCCAGTACAAACAGATGCCGTTAGGCTGAGTGGCATCTCTAAATTCCCTGTAATGTGTGATTTTTGTGGGTGTATGTGGCCTGAGATGGACTGGCATCCCGTCCAGGGTGTACCCCAGCTCTGTGCCCTGAGATGGACTGGCATCCCGTCCAGGGTGTACCCCAGCTCTGTGCCCTGAGATGGACTGGCATCCCGTCCAGGGTGTACCCCAGCTCTGTGGCCTGAGATGGACTGGCATCCCGTCCAGGGTGTACCCCCGCCTTGTGCCCTTTGCACTCAGGGATTGGCCCCAAGCCCTCAAATATTTCTATTACTTGTATAATGAATTGTCACTATTTTCAACTGAATGTTGCCAGTAGCTTTTATATCCTTTGGCATTTTTGGCAGTTTTATAGCATAGATATTAAGAAATCAACCATTGCTTCTCCCAATGCCAAGCCATAAATGGAGGGGGATTTTGAAAATGTAATTAGTTATCATCCCGACAGTTTTGCTGGTGGACTTTTGGGCACTGTACCTGTGTTTACACTTGCTTGTACTGTCTAGCTGACCGCGTTAGCGAAAAGATGCTGATGTTGGTTGCCATGGCGGTGGTGAAGATGCGGAGTCCTGCGCTAATGGATAGGGAGGAAGTGGAGCGAGACGTCTCGCTGCTGCTACGAGGGCGTGCTGTAGCACTGTTGCTGCCTGGGTTTCCCAGGAAACCAGCTCCGTGGCTCCTGAGTTGGCTTTCATCTATGGATTTTCACATGTGATGGTGTCAGCACCCTGGCGTCAGTCATATGTGGTATCGGACGGAACGTTGCGCTCTGCTCAGATGCTAGTGGGCTGTCTATGTACCCTTGGAAAAAGGAATCTTCTGGAAGCTTATTCTCATGCATCTTCTCAGCTCTCAAACTGACCAAGAATTTATTTGCTGCTCTGATCACCTCGTCTCACTAGATGTGCTCTATTTTGATGTGCCTTTTCTTATCGTTTCATCCCAAAAGTGAGGAAGGTAGGGGTTTTACAACAGATACTTGTTTAAATTTAGTGGCATGCAGTAGAGAGACTCTCCTTTCAAGCCTGTGTGACAATATTCTGAGGTCTAATGGGTCCTCTTAAGTGACAAAGAACAGACCAAGTGACCAGACTGCTGGGCCTTTAAGAAAGCCTTTTTCAATCTTTTGATTAACGATCAAATAGCAGCGAAACTGCACGTACGGTGATGCTGTGCTTTCCCTGCATGTTGTAGGAAATGGTTATTACTCGCATTTGTTAATGCTAAAAATAAAGGCTGGAGCAGCCGGTCAGTGGGAGTCTGGCACGTCACTCCTGCGGCGGTGAAACGTGAGCCGCGGCCACTTTCAGCTCGGAGTCTCCTTGGCTCGTTCAGCATTTCTCCCATTACCTCGACTCGGACTCTGGCGGTTCGCTGCTCAGTGACTGATGCCGTTGGAGAGGTCCCTCTGGACGTGCTGGTCCCTGCTTCAGCACTGTTGCTGCGTTCATTATCAAAACACGACTGTCAGTGCCCTGGTCTGAGGTGCTAGTTCAATATGGGGGGAAAAAAGGGTGATTTCCCCCCCCCCCCCCCCCCCCCCCCATCCACCGGGAAGTAAAAGGCGCGTCACGGGGCTTTGCCCCCGGGGGGGGGGGGGGCATCCGCGTGGCTTGGTGGGGTGGGGGGTCTC
>JAACJT020000016.1:327831-362949 GCA_009936485.2 Gymnarchus niloticus | reverse complement strand
GAGGGTGCCGGGCCCCCCCTGGTTCGCCCCCGGGTTCTTTTTTTTTGTTTTTTTCTTGTTCCTCTTGTTTTTTTTTTTTTTTTTTTTTTTTTTTTTTTTTTTTTTTTTTCTTTCCCTGGATTATGCTTAGTGTTTGATTTATTTTTGGTACGGGTTGTCTATTTTTGGCAAATTTGATTAAATTTGCTTAGAGAACGAAGGCTGGAGAGAGAAACTGTTTGGAGCGGAAGTAGAGAGTAGAGACGAGACAGGAACATCGGAGGGCCCTTAGGTTTGAGGCACCCAGAGGCAGCTGGAGGCAGTCCCGCGGGCTCTGGGAGCGCCCCACGAGCATCTCGACGGGTGGGAACCAAGCTGAGGAGATGCAAGTCCTGCACAGGCTGCTGCTTCTAGTTGGGTAGATGCTGTCAGCAGCTGGACTTCGCAGAAACGACAGAATCGGATCACATGAGCAAGCGTGCCCCTCTGCATTGCCGTCTGTGCTTGGAACAGACCCCTTAAGATGCCCCGCAGCTGGTCCCCCCTTCCGTCATCTCTGCTCTTCACATAGAAAGGCTCTGGTTGGCCAAGGAGGCCAGGAAGGTGGGTCCACAGGTGTAATAGTGAGAAAGTGAGCTGAGGACAGACGGAGCTGCACCTATGTATTGTTGTAGTGCGCAGGAGAATAAAATGGACTACAAGCGACGCTTTCTGCTTGGCGGGTCCAAGCAGAAAGTGCCACAGTACCAGATGCCAGAGCTGGGCCGGGCTCTCGCTGTACCCCTGGGCTCCTCTTGCTCGGCCCCGGCGGGCAGCACACCCGGGAGCCGCTGTGGAACCTCCCCACCCCCTGGTGGCAGTGCGGTGGCAGACATCCAGCAGGGCATCTCGCGGTATCTGGACGCTCTGAATGGGTTCTGCCGTGCCAGTGCCCTCCTCAGCGAGCTCTTCAGTGGCGTCTTCCGGAACTCCCGCTACGCCAAGGCAGCTGTGCAGATGAGGGACGTGCAGGACCACGTGACGGAGGAGGCCGGCCGGCTGACGGCGGCCATCAAGCCCGATGTCGCCAAGATGTTGATGGAGCTGAGTGGCGGGGCGGGCAGCTTCAGAGGCCAGAGCGACTTCAGTCCGCAGGACGTGGAGGTAGGGGAGACGGCCAGATTCTGGCTGGGTTACTGTGTTCTCGTGCTCCAGAGAAAGGAGCGTGTCTCTTAGAGGAACGAGACTGGCCCTAGAAAGGTATCAGGAGCTGTTTCTCTGTGTCACTCCTATGTGAACATGGCGGTGTGATCTAATGGCTGTGCCAGGACTTCTGTTTACCCAGCAGTGTTGGGAATGGCTTGTTTTCTGTGCCCTCATTCCGTGTGAAGGTCTGACATTTAAAGGGCATTGCAGAGTAAAATGGTTCAAATGAACTCTCTGTATGATGTCATGGCAACATGAGGGAAGAGGGAGGGTGTTGGTACCGGAATCTCCAAGTGTACGAAGCTAGACCTCACACTCGGCTTTCTGTACCGTCTGGTTCATTCCTCCAGATCAGTGTCCGATCTTGTATCTCTGTGGCCATCACAGTCTCTCCCGTGCCTTTTGAGGCTCTGTATTTGTGCTCCTTTTGCAGGGCAGAAATCAAGCTGGTAACGTGGTGAACTGAGACAGCTGGCAGGCTGCGAGTTGGGCTGAGAAGTGTGGCAATGTTCCTCCACGGTGGGGAAGGCGCTCGTCTCTCTGTCTCACGGCACAGCTTCACCGGGGCCCCTCTTCTGCAGTGACCCCCCCCGAGTTAGAGCTCTTCTAAAGAATGCTAGTTTAAACTTGTCCTGGCTGAGGTTCATGTCTTGAGTAAGACAATCCCTTTAGCTGCAGTCCTGTGCATCGCCCCTTTGGAATTCACTCCCGCACAGCCGGCTCATTTCACGGTTCTGAGTTTTCTCATGCTGAGGGACTAACTGTCACAGAGCCTTGTTGTACCGGCATTCAGCAGGTAACTGTTCTGTTATGTTTTGGATTTAAAGCATTTTTTTTTTTTTTTTTTTTTGTAAGGAATTCCAGTACATGTATGATGAATAAAGCTAGATTGGATAGAATGGCTACAGACTTTATGGAATGCTGGAATGTTGAGCCAGTGTTTCCTAGTGTGCCTGCTCCTGGCCTCCACTGGGAAGGGAGAGGTCTGGTCAAGGCCTGGAGACTGTCTCCCGTAGGCCCCCAAGGCACGCGCTGGCAGCTGGGGGATAGGTCACCGTGGAAACTGACAATCACTTTGTGTTACTGGTTAAGTTATTGTCAGCTTGGGTTGCTTGGGGCCAGATGGTTTCTCCTACAGACAAAACATGAGTAACTTTTTTTTTTTTAATATGGAGTTTAACCCACGGAACAATGCTGCCTTCTGATTGTATCTGGAATACAACTCCTCTGGGTCAGATTTAATAGCATCTGACACCAGTCTAAACTATGTGCCTTCAAAGACAAGAATAGAAAACAATGCTGAGATGTGCAAGCCAGTCCTTTGCAAGTGTCACATTCAGTTAGAAAGACGGAACATAACCGTAATGCAACCGTGGCTTCCAGGTTGGAGGCTAAGGCAATGGAACCACGAAACCACTCACAATAGCTATGATTAGCTTAGCAGTAGCAGCATCCAATGTCGTATTATTTAGAGGCCCCAGGGATGTAGCACACAATGTAGACACAGGACATCGTCACTCGCTGGGGCTCCGGATAGGCAAGCCCACCAGTGGACACCCATGTTAGGATGGGATGTTTCTGGGTGTCACTGTCTGAGGCCCCCGCTACCCCTCAGGGAACGGGGTCTTTTTCCCACATGAGCTGGCTGCTTTTTTTTTTTTTAATTCTCTTTCTCAGCTGAGGTCTATGGTTCTTGGTTGTAGAGAGAAACTTCACTGGGGAGTTTATGACCAGCAGAGAAACTCTTAAAATGTTTGCCACAGCATCCATCAGCCCTGTGACCGTTTTGGCTTGTACAGAACGTTTAGTATCAGGCTTTGCTAAATACAGGCGTGACTGATAAAGGTGCCTGCTTACTAACTCCTACCCGTTTAAATATGTCGCACCTCAAACAATATGGGTGGGTTTGAGGCTCACGGCAATTCTCTGGCAGTTCTTTAGCCTGCCTCTCCACATGGCGTCTGTCGCAAACTCTGATCTGCAAGTGGGGTTTGGCACATGACCTATTACACAACACAAGAACTATTCAGGAAAAAGGTTCCTGGACCATCACCCTCCACGTGCATGTGACCGTGTCTGTCACTGGAAAATGACTCATTCAAAAGCCGTGGGCTAATCTGGGAAACGTAGACTTCCTGCTTGTATTCCTTATTCTGCAACAGCAACGTCTGTGAGAGCTGCCCCTGTTTCTTCTGGAAACGCGCATGTGAACCAGCAGTACCCTGAAGAACTGTTTACGTTCCATTTCTCTTCATTCAAATCTAATTGTTTTTGGTTCTAGGTGTATCACTATCAGGGCTAATCATGCCAGGGACTTGTTGCCTGAAACGTGTAAGTGTTATGCTGTTCCAGAATGGGGCTAGCTCTTAGCATGATGAAGTAGGGAGGCCCACTACTGCCTCACGCATTCCTTCCCTATTCCAATATCTGAGAAGATGGCTGTTACAATCAGTTTAATATTCATAGCGTTTTTAATTTACCCAAGAACTGTGTTCTAGCAGTGCTTGTGTCTTTAAATTTTGGTTTGTTTAACCAATTCTTCCTCTTTGACCAATAAAAACAGTCCAACTAAGCCACAGGTTTTTTTTTTTGGCTTGCGCCACGTGATTTAAAGAAAGCTGCCCTTGAGTATATATGAAGTTATTTTAAAATAAAAACCAGGGAAAGCTCTGGAGCCCAAAGAGCACCAGAGTAAAGATGGGTAATCCTGGCGTTTACCTGGGTACGGTCTCGCTTGGGTCCCTGAAGTGACTTTTAATCAACTTCTTCTTTATTTACATTTATGTACTTCACTAACTGAAGGTGCAAAATAGTTTATTCTCTGATTAATACGATTTGCACCCTATACAAGCAACTTGAAGACACACGTGGTGCCTTTTTCCTCTCGCGCTCTCTCTCTGAGTAAATAAGGTGTCATTATGGCCCGGGTTTAAGTTTGTGTTTGTTTGCATT
This sequence comes from Gymnarchus niloticus, assembly GCA_009936485.2. Classification (NCBI taxonomy): domain Eukaryota; kingdom Metazoa; phylum Chordata; class Actinopteri; order Osteoglossiformes; family Gymnarchidae; genus Gymnarchus; species Gymnarchus niloticus. The sequence goes on along the minus strand of JAACJT020000016.1, from coordinate 358,833 downwards.
GGGTGTGTCTTCTGTTCACTATCTGTGTGGGGAAAACCTCCACGTAGTCATGCTGTTGCTGGCCATTGAGTTAAAATTAGATTGAAACGTTTTCTCCTTTTCGGAGGACAAGTGAACTCAGAAGTCAATGTTCTTCTGCTTTCTGCTAAGCTTTGAGTTGGGCACATGTTAAAATGGGCTATTTTCAGAACAAAACCGAAATGTAATAAAGAGATACTTGTGATGTTTCGTTAACATGGTTGCAGAGGACGTAGTGGACTGTGGAGTCTGATTTCGAAGATATCCTGGCATTAAATTATGTGTGTATGTTTAGCCCGGAGTTCGAGAACGATACACATTCACTAAGACCCCCTGCAGGGACTCAGATGGCCCAGAGAAGATTAAAAAGCAACGGAAATTTGTACACCAAAGTGCTGTCTTGTACGTCACCCTGTGAATGCTTAGAGGAATGCTGAAGGGATTGTTTAAAGCCGATGAATGGTGCGGAGGAGGAAAGAGAATTGATGGCGTGCAGCAAGGAAAATGTAAACGTGGTGGTTATAGATGAACAGGTAATGGAGATCTGAATATGACATGTACACCTAAGGTGGCTCCTACTGCAGATGTTCAACGTTTACCAATGTAGCGTAATATCCCCTTTATGAAACAGACTCTACAGAAGAGTCTGCCCTCTTAAGTCTGGAATGGTAGGGTCCTGCTGAGTGGACAATGCTAGAACATCCTTAATCATCCAAGTCTCTGCCTTCCCCCCGTTTCTCTTATTCCTTTAAATGGATGTTGAAAGAAATCACGTGACCATCTTTTAGCGGGAAAGTGACGACATTCCTTCTATTCCCTTAGCCACTTTGTCAGATACGGTCACAAGACTTGCGTACAAGTGATACAGAATCAAAACGCTTTATAGGCGTTTGCTGGTGATATTTAATATTTGAATCAATTTGGATTTTACGAAGCGAGACTTTAGGTGACGCTCTGGTACATGCTTGCATGGCATCTGATCACGCAGCTGACAAAATAACTTTGCAAGCTTGTCACGGTTCTCGGGAGTCTGAGTGCCTGTGCAGCATGGCGCTCGCATCACCATGGTAACCGCAGCTGTCTGCTCCTCCACAGGTGCTGAGCCGCTGCTTCCTGCGTGTCATGCAGGTGCACTTCCAGTTCCTGTCGCAGGCCCTCCAAAAGGGGCAGCCAGTGGCTCAGTCCTGCCTGGTGGAGGCGCTGTCCCAGACCCAGGTCACTTCCGGACCCCTCACCGAGTTGGGGGAAGCTATCCGGTCCTGGAGAGCTGTGGCAGAGGTGTGTGGTCGGACATTTTTACGTCGCTGACGTGCTCCTTTTCTTCACGCTTTGGGTTTTTATTGAGGCAGTGGACACTCTCTTATGTTTCTTTTTCACTTCCTTTTGCCAGCGTTTTGCCTGCAACTGACTGTATATTTTTTTTCTTTAACGGAAGTCAGTTTTACACAATTTTCCATTTTGAAATTTCCTTTTTCTTTTTGATTCTGTGCCTTTAAAGGCCCGCTCGTTCGTGCGATGCACTCTTCAGATATACTGCTCTGATTATATCTGTGTCCAGCAGCCAATGTGATAAATGTGCTGGCTTCCCAGCATGCTTTGCGTTCTGACACGCAGTGAGCTTCAGCGGGGAGGTGCGTCCTGCTGTATAACACCGGAGTTTTCTGGTTGGGGCGGTTTCTCCAGTCACCGTGGCGTCAGCCCCGCATACGGACCTCCATTCTGGTGTCCTTTCATCTGCTCGTCTCACGTGGGGGCCTCTGTCAAAGGGAGGAGTGGCCTGAGCCCCAGCCAATTCCGCACCTCCCAGTCCTTATTAATGTGCCATTGAGGCGATCGCATGCTCTGATGCCGCTCTTGCTTACTGCCAGCCTCCCAATGGGGAGGTGCGGTAGTGGCCTGCGACGCAGCGGCGTCTGACCTCCAACACTGCTCCTCAGATCACGGTGCGGCTGCGGGAGAGGGGTCAGGACGGCTCGCTGCCCGGACTCGAGGTCCAGCAGCTCTTCTGCTCCCATGAGAGCACCATCCCAGAGCAGCAGCTAAAGGAACTGGGTGTGAAGATTGACCATGCCTTGCAGGTGGGCTGGGTCTTGGGGCTTTGTGACCGAGGGTCTGCGTGGGGTGGGGGGGTCAGCGCTGCGTGGGCTTGGTGAGCCGGAATGGTGTTAACGAGCGCGTTGATGAAATGCAGCCCCTCTCTCCTTCTGCTAGGCCTACAGAGCAGCACTGGAGAGCCTCAGACATGGTGAATACACACTGAAGGCTGGTTTTCACCTGGACCCCAAGGCTATTGAAGAGTCTCTACAGGCACGTTGAATTCAGCATGGTGCTGGGACCTAGCAGTGGGTGTTTATCATATGAGCTGAGGGGTTAGCTGGCAGTCTGAAGGTTCTCACTGAGCCCACCTGCTTTTCCAAGTATTTGATCAAATCTACCACCGGACAATCCAGTCGAGCTAATCGGCGAATCCCAAAGCACAGTTAGGTGTATCATATGTTGGTTGAAGTACGAGTTTGTGTATGGAATGGTTAGAGATGCTTAGAGAAGAGTTTTCGCATGTGTGCATGTGCACAGGACTGCTGCAGTGATGCCGAGGCCCAGCAGGCAGGCAGGCTGCAGACCCCCTCCCAGCCCCTGCAGAGCGAGCTGCCCACCATTCCCCTGCAGATCGGCCCACACTTCCTCAAAGGCGTGTCCCTCGGCGAGTCCACAGCCGACAACCTCAAGCTGAAGACGGTACGGTCCTCCACTTCACCTGGCCAGACCCTCACCGGTGCCCTGGTGTATAGAACCACGGGATTCGGACTGGCGAGAAGTCCAATGAGGGAACAGACGCCTTGCGTACATGTGGCCGACACTGAGGGGGCATGGTCTACTCAGAGCAAAACATGGCACTAGGGATGAGGGCTTGTGGAACTGATTGATGGAAATGGTCACAATTCCTCCTTTTCTTAGTCCTATTTTTTTTTTTTTTTTTTTTTTGTTCAGGTTTATTTTTATATAGCACCTTTTACAACGCAGTTGCCCTGAAACACTTAACAAGGGTGGGTGTCATTACATCATTAGTTTCAGGGAAGATGCTCACTGTATGTTTTCTAAATTAACGTTAAAGCTAACTTCATCCCTAATCCTAACCATAACTTGCCACACTTCCTGCTTTGACCAGCTTTATTTAATGTAACTGTATTGATAATGAGTCTCCCTTCAGTTGAAATCACAGTGAAATAATGAAAAAGGATTTAATTTGAGACGAGGTTAGCATGGTGGTTGCTCCCAAAGAGCCCCAATAAAAAATGCTTGTCCCCGTGTCCGCCACTCCTCCACGTCACTCTGCAGTTGGGCGTTAAGCTCGGCTGCTACTTTATTTTTTTTTCCCCCCCTCTAGCGTGCTGTGCTGCAGCTCATCAAGGCAGCGGCGGGGCAGAACGGCGTGGTCTCCACTGACGACACACCCGTCTCCGAGGTTCTCACCCAGGTGTGTCCTTCCAGCTGGAGGGGGGTCTGCAAGACGGCTGTGCAGCTGCTGTTTGGCCAGGCGGGCCTGGTGAGTCCCTTGGGGACCCGGGTTGTTCTTAGTGCTGTTAGCTATGTTGGTACGTGGACTGAGAGCGGCATTATTTACGTTAGAAGAGGTCATTGAAGATTTATGCCGAAGAACCTGAAGTGATGTTTTCGGGGGTGACATTGATGGGTCTCTCTGCTTTGGTTGTGGAGGATGTGTCTGCTGCCCAGATATCATTGGCCCTTCCTCCTGATGGACAGAGTGACCCCGCCCTGTTGCAGGAGCACCTACCTTACCGCAACTTCCTGTAATGAGTCTGCAGTGTGGGTGTCAGTCACAGGAGATACCCATCTGTCTGCGATGACTCAGGCAGTTGTAATGTGGTCTGTTTGGCTGTTAAAACAAAAGGAATGTCTTCCTGGTGCCTTGCATGTGCGTCCCGTACATGCGGAGGTTTTAAGCAGTGTTCCTGTAGATTGTGATTGTTACTGGTCACAGACTGGAAGCTCAGCCTACCAGCTTTTATACCCAAGCTGACTCTCTGACACCTCAGTGCTTGTCATGTATCTTTTTCAATTAATGCTTCTGCCCAAGAAATAAATGGAAATTGTGGAGGGATGACAGAGTGGTCTGACACTGGGCTCAGCTCAGATGCAAAATGTGTTGTGAATATAAGGAAATTTAAAAAAAAAAAAAAAAAATTGCTCAAAGAAAGGTGGAGTGCTGGGTCCAGTAGAAAGTGCGTCTAGTGGGTGGTCCTCCTCCTGACAGCCTCCTTTTGAAGAGGCTCCCCCAGGTGCCTTGACCAGTCTTGGTTGCCATGCAGTGACGGCCAGCGGCCCTACAGTTATGTCGATACATAAATGTTAAATTGCTGTGTTGGGTTGTCATGGTGACTATGTAGCCTTAAGTGGGGCAGCATGTTAAACCTCTGTGCTTCTGTCCAGTGGGTTGTTGACTCTGACCCTGCACTCTGACCCCAGGCTTCATGGAGAACGAGTTGGGAAATGCGAAAACTGTAGAGTTCCTGTATACCTGAACCTGTCCATGTACAAATGGCCAAAAAAAGCATCATTTCAGTTAATCTATCTGTGTGTGTGTGTGTGTGTGTGTGTGTGTGTGTGTGTGTGTGTGTGTGTGTGTGTGTGTGTGTGTGTGTGTGTGTGTGATGACAGGTGGTGGTTGACACGGCTCAGTTTGACAAGGAGGTCTACGCTCCCCACATTACCCTCGAAGACTCCAGGATTGTCGTGCAGGTCCCTTCAACATGGTAAAGAGAAGCTCCTTCGGTTTACAGCAGCATGTCAGAGAGCCGTCATGGCCCTGAGGTGGCTCCGTCTGTGTCCTGTCCAGGTGTCTGAAGGAGGACCCGGCCACCCTCTCCCTCCTGCAGCGCAGCCTGGACCCTGAGAAGACCCTGGGCCTGGTGGACGTGTTGTACACTGCCGTCTTCGACCTCAACAGGTGGAAGGAGCGCAGGTAGTCATGGCAACGGGTCCGGCAGGGGCCCAAGTGCGAACGGCGTCCGAGCTGAGCTCACCGTCGGCGTGGCCCCCGTCTAACTGTCCACCCCTGTGGCCCGTGAAAGGGAGCAGGGGCTGCCCACCATCCAGATGCAGTTGCAGCGGGAGACCCCAGAGTGCGGGGAGCTGGCCCACCTGCCCCCTGGGAATGGGCCTAAGTCCTCCGGGGGGCTGCCCCGGACCATCTCCAAGCTCACCTCCAAGCTCACCAAGAGAAATTCGTCCTCCGGGGCCCAGGGGGGCAGTTGCTCCATCCCCAGCACACCGTCCCACAGTGCTGACGACAAGGCCCGACCTTTAGGTGGTGCCGATGGCCGGCAGCATGCCACCCCGAGCCTGGGCAGTCTGCCCTGCAGCCCGGAGCTGGGCTCCCTCCGTGGCCCCCTCAACGGTTGCATGTCCCACGAGCAGGCCACTAGCCTGCCTACAGACCAGGAGATGCAGGACGTCATCGACTTTCTCTCAGGTTTCAACATGAGCAGGTCCCAGCATGCCTCCCCACTGGTGAAGAGGAGGAACTCGGCAGCTGAGATGAAGCCACCCTCGGGGGCTCCCCCTGGCCTGCTCGGCTCGCTCGGTGGCTTGCCTCCCTCTCCTCAGACTCTACAGCAGCAGCATGTCGCTCAGAGGCCTCCTCCACAGCTCTCCCAGAATGCAGTGCAGTATTACCAGCATCTCCTCCAGCCCATTGCTCAGCAGTCCCAGCAGCAGCAGAGAGGCTCAGGCAAGTGGCCAGGCGGCTCCAATCAGCATGCAGCGCAAAGCCCTTCGGCGGTCATTTCCCCCATTGGCCACCAGGGACAGTGGGGAGCGCCGGGCCTGCCGAGCCTCGGCTCTGACCTGTACGGCCTGGGCCTGGTGAGCAGCTACATGGACGACGTCATATCAGAGATGCTGGACCCGAAGCCCCAAAGCCCGCGAAACAACACGTGGCCCAATCAGGAGCAGGGCAGCAGCACCTGGCCCAATCAGGAGCGGACCGAAGTGGGCTTCGGCGACGCCCTGCCGTTCGACCCGGCCGGTGAGTGTCTCTCTCAGGAACGGAGGCGAGAGGGCCCAGAACTCCGTTATGGCACATGCCGTCTGGAGATGGACCGTATCAAGACTGTTTGCATACCAGTATGTAAGCGATGGTAGTGAAAAGTAAGCATATCAGTAACTGCCTGGATGGTTTTGAACACTGAACACATTGCAGATGTTAAAACTACAATTAATTTTTATTCTGTGCTATAAATATTTTTTGCAACGTCCAATTCTTTCTCTAATGTTATCCAAACAATCAGCTGTGTAAAGTCACATTTTCATTGGTTGAAGGCTGTTTATGTGACCAGTGGAAATGCTAATGTAATTTGACTTTGTGACCCTGACCAGGATCGGTGGTGGATAGATGGATGGATGATGTTACCTGAAACCAAATAGAACTGGAAAAGCAGCTTTTTTTTTAATATCTCCTGGTATTGAGTTAGAGGGCAGGAGAGGGCGCGTTGAACACGGCGAGAGGAGGTTTGCCACTGAACCACATGCTAAGGGTACCCACTGCTGATCCTTACAAATCAAATGTGGAGGGAGGGGGTCTTCTGGGGCCTTCTGGGCCTCCTTGAACTTTACGTTGTTCCATGCAAAGAGTAGAGTTAAAATATCAGGCTTAATGGTGCTGTTCTCTCCATTGTGCTGGAGGACATCTCTGGGTTTTCACTGAAGGGTCCTTTGAAGGAGCTGTGGCTTCCTTCTGTGTGTGAATGTAAGAGCTGCTGAACGCCGAGATCGTTGAGTTCTCTCTAATGCCGGGCATCTTTGTGTGGCTAATGGATGGTTCTCTTCGCTACCATTGATGAAGAGTCCAGCTTTAAAGGCCAAGCAGTGGGTGATGCCACCGTACCAACACCATGTGCCTTTCCACCATCCACACACAGTTGGCTCCGACCCAGAATTTGCCCGCTACGTGGCGGGGGTGAACCAGGCCATGCAGCAGAAACGGCAAGCCCAGAACGTCCGTCGCCCGAGCAACACCCACGGTACCTGGCCAGTTTCTGACGAGGCCCACCCTGGCTGGGCCCCCCCAGAATACTATGCTGAACGGTAGGTTTTCTCTAACTGTCCCCCCCCCCCCCCCCCCCCCCCCCCCCCCCCCCCCGCCCCTCCCCCCCCCCCCCCTCCCCCCCCCCTGCGGCCCCCGTCCCCCCCCCCCCCCCCCCCCCCCCACCTGGCCTGTGGCTGATCGATCTGCCAACACCTGCTGAGAACAGTCTGCTGCATGGCTGCTCCTCTCCGAACAGGGATGGCGTGAACAGCGGCTGGACAGCCAATCAGGGTGACTCGGCCAGCTCCAGTGACGAGACTTCCTCCGCCAACGGGGACAGCCTGTTCTCCATGTTCTCAGGGCCTGACCTAGTAGCGGCGGTCAAGCAGAGAAGGTACCGCCGTCTGGCTCTTCCTGCTGTGTTGTGGTGATGGCCTGCTCATCCGATATTGCTGTTCTACATCCAGTTTGTTTATGCAGGCACCTTTACATTCAGGCCCAGGTGTGCTGATTGTAATCCAGACAGCATGAATGTCTATTGGTGCTTAATGCCCCCCCCCGTGTACAGAAAGCACAGCTGTGGCGATCAGGAGGTGTCCACCCTGCCTTCACCCGCCCTGCATCACCTGGGTGACGACAGCACTCAGGTGAGACGGTGATGTCATTTTCCCGGTGAGGCTGAATGTGTCACAGCTTCCACCTGACCAGGTTTCTCTGTCCGCTACTCTGCAGGACAGCAGAATGAAGACGTGGCCCCCGAAGGCCCCCTGGCAGCACACTGCTCTGCATACCAACACGCTGCCCAACGCTAGTGCCTCCTTGTACCCCCAGCCCACCCTCTCCAGCCAATGGAGTGACTCTGTGCGGATGCCGCAGTCTGCGCCATGGTCTGCGCCAGGCGCAGGCTTCCCCTACGGTCGCCAGCCGGCCACGCAGCCGTCGCAGTCTGGCACACAGCAACAGGGATCGCAGCGCAAAGCCCACAGCAAGTCTTTCAAGGCCTTCGCGCAGAAACACGAACACAGACCCTCTTATCTGTCTCAGTACTGACCCCCAGCCAGCCAGGTTAGCCACGCCTCCATGCGTGATCGAATCCCGAGAGCAGATGTGGTGCAGGGAAGAGGTGTCAGTCAGACCATCAGATAACCCCTTGATACCGAGCCACAAGAACCCCCCCCGCCCTCGAATCGATGCCGAGGCTGCCACCGGCCGTCTCCTTGATTCACCACCGCACTCCATTCAGCTGCCACCTAAACGCAGGCCGTGCCTCGAGCTACTGCAGCTGTGATGACGTGTGGAGACGGCCAATCGCAGTTCGGCTCTGCGTTACGCTGCGTGTAACTGCCAGGTGTCATGAGCCGGGCTGCAGCCAATGTGTACTGTTCAATAGCTTGTAAATTATTTGTTTTTCATTTACTGGTATTTTTATTACATGAGGCTTTGAGCAGGCTCGGCAAAAGTGTAATCCTTTGTTGCAGGTTGTGTAAATTGTAAAGATGTCACTTGAAAGAGACGCACTACCTTTTTTAACTAACACTGAGTTAAAAACAGACTAGCGCTTCATTCGTGCCATCTTGGTGATAATACGTTTACAGCTGGAATGGTTCTCTCAAAGTGGAGTGGTGGTGGTGGTGGTGGTGATGATGTCATCAAAGCAGTGAAGAAAGTAATATAGAATAGCATAGGCAACTAATCTTAAGAATTCATCTTTTGTTGCTTTTTGATTGAAGTACTTGTTTTTAAATGGTAGTTCTATTTGAAGAAAAATCACATTTTCATTTAAATACAATATTTTCTTGTACGAAAGTTGACAGTATTAATCTTATTTTTCTATTTTCTCAAATGTTTCTATGTGCTTCAGAAATCCCCCCACATAATAGCCGGTTTTCTTTGTCACGTATAAACATGACCCAATGTTATTCCATCATATACACTAAATCTATTATTGGCAAAGGGAGTGTCTCTTTCACCTTTTATTTCTTCAGGCTGTATGGCAGTGGGTGGTATTTAAATGCCCAGAATGTTTTTGCAGATGCCAGCGTTGCCCGTATTTGATATCTTCTTGGCAACCACGATGCTTGTGGCGTTTGTGTAGGTTTCAGTGACGTATGTTTACATTCACGTGTCTGAAGGCTGTGCATGTACAGTATATTCCTTTTGTGATGACGATGATGATGATAGTATAACACACAAATGACCTTTGGCTATAAGCATTGATCAGCTATTTCAAGATGAGATTCCCGCCAGGAAGGAAGATATGGCTAACAGAAAATGGACTTTTTGTCTTGTTGATTATTGGCTTGTGAAAATTAAATCATTTAAAAGATTCTAACCATTTAATTTGGTGTTCATTGATATGGCATTTTATCAACCTGGTTGTCCTTGTTGGTTTCCGAAGTGACAGACCCCCTATATAACAGATGTGGCTTTGAGCAGTTCCAGCTGCCCCTGAACATGGTTTTGGTGAATAATTGACCCAGCTAAATGGCAGTCCAGCTGAACTGTGCCAAGTTTAGGGTGTGACCTCTGCCAAGGTGAACGTGAACTCGTGTCCTCACTCACGGCACAAAGTGTAGGCAAAATGCTGGCGGTTTCCTCGTCTCATCATGGTTGCCTGGGTTTGGAATTTTTTTTTTTTTTTTTTTTTTTTTTGGTGTTTGGTCCTGTTAAGTGCTGACAGTTTGTGACATGGCTCTGGCTTCCCATGTGCTAGACACCCCTGTTTGTTGTGAAGTTTTAGACTTTTTGTATTTTACCTTTGGAAAGTAAGTTTAAATAAAAATCAGATTTATTACAGATTAACAATAAAAAGGCTTTGAAAACTTGATTGTGCCCTTAGCACTTTAAGGCTTGTGTCCATTTTCATGATATGCCCCAGCTGAGGCATCCTGTCAACAAACCTTATTGATACTGTTTCCTAATACCAGCTGTGCCTCCTGCAGTTGAGGAGTTGGTCTAAATTTCTTTAGTTTGTCAAAATACCTCAAGCCCATTTTCCAGAGTACTGACTCTACTACCTAATGTGCTGCCCAGAAGCACTGTAAATCTGTAAAGTGATCACATGTATTCCATAGCAACAGTTATGGAAATGGTATGTACAGTATTAAATTTATAGCAGGTCAAAGTGGTCAGTTAAAGGACTTCCTCATACATGCCTATTTATAGTGGGAAGAGGTCAAATGTTCAGCCTGACTTTCAGAAGCAGAGATCATGATTCCAATAGATGCCCTGCTCAAGGTGTGTTCGCTGAAGAAATTAAGCACCTTATGAAATCTGACAGCAGCTTAACAATCAGGAAATGTAATGAAGTCAACTTAGTCTTTTTTTTTTTTACCTTTTATTGTAAACACGGCCCCACCACTAACACCACATAATCCTGACTACTTCAGCCACAGGTAGCTATTCTTATTGTGAGCTATGCAATGAGGAAGCCATTACTAAAAATAAAAGGGAGTGTTTTTCCAAACCCATATTGTTACCAGCACTGCCACCACTCATTCTAGAATAGCCAAGCTAAGGACAAGTGTACAAACCCAATTATAAAGGCAATCTGAGGGGAAGAAAGGAAACGAGATGTAGAACAATTTCTTTTATTGAGCAAAAACCCCAGTTCGCTGAGGCACACTGAAAGTACACCATGCTGTTAAATTGCTTGAGTTCTGTAACAAACACCTGTTCCATTATTTCAGAGGTTAGGAGTGACTGACATAAATCACAGAATAAAGCATGTTGAACTATGTACAGTTCAGTTTTGCATGGGACTTTCCAGTAACTTAAAATTATTGCAAAATCTAGCATCTGCCTTGTCTCCAGAGTTCAAAGTCATGATTTTGTGGCTTTTCCTTTTAGCTGCCCGACACCTCATTACACATCCTCTGTACTGTAGTGCTTCAAAATCTAGATGTGGTGTCAACTCATTCCAACTGCAGCATTTTAAACAAGTCATTTGCTACAATGAATCCCTGGCAAACAAAACCATTTGAAATTACCATCTTTTGATCTCTTTAATATGCCATCAAATTTTGTTTACAGTTCTGCAGCATTGTTACAAAAAAAGTTAACTCATAGGGCAAGTAAAATTTCAATGATTTAGGTATAACTCAACAGCATGAGAAAAATGAGTGAATGAGACCTTTCTGCCAAAATGCTCAACTTCAAATGGACTGATAAAGGCCTCACAGCTGAGGCAGGGCACATCTATGCAGAAACTGAGCGCCTTTATTCATTAATCGGTTCATATAGGAAATCAAACCCAAAATACACACCTGTAATATTAAACATTAAAATGGAAAGCTGTACATGTTGGCTGAGAGGAGGTTTAACTACAGCAAGACATCCACACATGACCAGCCAGCTGTGAAAAGCAAAATGACTCATCAGCTTGGAATTTAAACGGCCATTTTCCCAAAAGGTTCGGTCATAACTATCATTTCTTTACATATGGTAGAACAGCTTCAAGTTACTAGTTCATAATGCCGTTTCGATTTTCCTAAATGGCTGTATAAGAGCTGGACTACATGTTAAAACTGTTTACATTAAACTAAATTCAGAAGACAACTTTGTGCTATTAAAGAGGCATGGTCTGGCTTCTGCATACAGCGACAAAAGACCAATCCAAGCTGGAGCATTTGTGGACATAAGTTTTTTAAAAAGGCCTCTTATAAAGCCAGCCAATTTTTGATACGTGTAGGAAATAACATGGCCTATCATATTGTTTCAGCTCTGCCAAAAAGTATGGAGCACATCTGAGCTTTGTTCTGCTGGCCTTACCCACTTGTGTGAATGGATCCTGTAGAAATCAGCAGTCTACAAATATTAACATAGCAAGCCAAGGTATGGGGGGGGGGGGGGGGGTCCCCTCCCCCAGCAGCCAGGAGATAGTCATTTGAGTTTCTATTATAGGTGCAACCACACCGTTCACTGCACCCAAATTTACCCGGGGAGACCAGAGCCTGCCATACGTAGACACGCAGTAAATGCCAGGAGGGGCCTGCAGACGGAACAGCCTGAAGTGGAGAATGCAGAGCACTGCTACTGGGAGCCCACTGGCTACACATAGGAATTTGGTGCTCCTAAGGTGACATTACAGGATATTGAAATAAAAGAAACTTTCAGTGATCATTACTCACAGCGTCAGTGGGTCTCCGTCTTCACACCCAACAGAACATTATCAAATTACAACTTCAGTAAGAAAAACTCATTGATGCAAAAATACGGAAGTCCCACTGAAGTATGGTGTTCATCTGTCATTATTCCAAATAAAGCAGAACATTTTCAAAGATGCATCTTTTGAAATGGAAAAGAAACTGCATTTATACTTTGAAGTTAAGCAGTCTACTCCAGTGCTGGTGACGAGTCTACAGCGAATACACATCTTCATTCTTCTTGTCAGAGGAAAAGAGGACCATCGAAGAGCTACATCTGTCTGCATCCATCCACCTTCCACAATCACTATGCAGCAACTTTATTGTCCTTCTGGGGGGGGCACAAAGCCAACATTAGTGGCACAGAAGATGACAAGGACAACCTAAATCAGGTTAAGGGTCATGAACACATACCCTGTACTCGAAATCCGAGAACTCCCTGCCGCCCCGACTGCCTCTGAAGCTACCCCGGAATCCGCTGGTGGCGCCTCCCCCACGTGACGGCCCAAAAGACCCCCTGGCAGCGGTGCGGCCCCGCCCACCACGGAAGCCACCACCCCCACGGCCCCTGAATCCCCCACGGCCACGATTCTGCCTCAGCGGGATTCCAAATGTCTCTGCGTTCATCCGCCGCTCCTCTGCCCAGGTCTGCCTCCGCTCCCTGATGACAGAGCGACACAATTGTGACCTCAGAGCACCCCCCACAGGCGCCCTGTGGAAGCACCTTCAGTCCATCAGTGATTAGTTGCTGCTACACATACTGGACTCACGAGACTCATATCAAGTCACACACAAGAAACCTGAAGTGTAGTAATGAGACTAACCTCTGGAAGCCTGACACTCCAGATGCTTTCCTACAGAGGATAGATTATTTAAAGACAAAATCGCTACACACTGAACTGACAATGCATCCACAAGTGTCTTGTCCAACATTACATATTCTATGCATGAAAGGTACCCAGCACCCACCTGGAGTCATCGCAGGAGATGTTGTCAAAGAAGGATTTTGACTTGTCGTAGTAGCAGTTTGGACCCAGGGGGTCGTCCTCTTCAGCATTGCCCTCACTGTTCTGTGTCTCCACCCCTGAGTCACCCTTGTCCTCTCCGTTCAGCGTTTTCTCGGGCCGCTCATCTGCAAGAGGGAGTGGCGCCTGGCGCATTAACATTCAAAACGCAAGTGAAAGGACCCCTAGGAAAGACCCCCAGTTCCCAGCTGCTTGAATGGAGTCACTATTGCCTCCCTGTATCTTCGCTAGGGTTGCAAAATTCTGGGAATTCTCGAAGTTGGAAACTTTCGATGGGAATTAACAGGAATATATGGGAATTAATGGGAATAAAGCGGACATTTGCAAAATTGCAGGTTAGCCTATAACAGGGAACTTAAATGCAGTTAAAAACATCTTGCAGCATAATCTTGGTTATGTTTATATATTCCCCAGCCTTACTTCCCATGGAAAGTTTCTGGAAATGTTCCACCCCTTTGCAACCCTAATGATCTTGGGTCAGTACCTTTGAGTTTCAGTTTGTTCTGAAACTCTCTGTCAATCTCCTCCTTGTTGAACTGGGCATTGGCGCTTTCAAAGTCAAAGTCCTTCTCGAACTTCATGGGCCCGTCACGGCGCACAGTGAAACGCCCTCTGCCCCGGTGGCTGCTTCCTCGTCCTCGGCGAGCAGCGGGAGCACCAGCTGCGGGGGAGGTGGGGGGTTCGCAAGGTGGTCTCAGACACTAACACCCAGCTAGTTCTCAGCCTCTATACCATCAGCAAAAGATGGCAACAATCATAGAACATTCAAGCCGGGGTAAAAGTGGAATGACGTGATCAGCCAGGACCCCAGGGATGCCGACTGATACCATCTGCTGCCCGGACGGTCCGTACCGCTCTGCTTCGTCGTGGAGTCCCTGTTTTCACTGCGGCCCTGCTCAGGATCCCTGGTTGCTTTCTGGGAGTCGGTGACTGTGGAAAGGCCAGGCTTTACTACACTCAGAAGCACCTACCATTGAATGATAATACTTAACTATAAAGAACTCCACACTTATTTAAAACGTCTACTTTACAGGAGCTTCTGCACAGCCTCAGATCTCACCTGGCGAGCTCGTGAAAGACTGGGTAAGGCTAGCCGATGGGGCCCTATCTACGGCGCCCCCTGTGGCAGCAGTGAGCAGTGCTGGCCGGGGCCGGCTGACAGGCTCACCCCTCTTCAGCTCCTGACCATCCGGGGGCTTTTGATTGCCTATGGCCACGGGCCGGGCAGGTACCGGACTCCTACGTCCCACTGGAAGACTTGAGGCTGCAGGGGCCCCCGCCTGCACGGCCTGCTCCAGTGTCGGGCTCTTCCTCAGCTGGTCCAGCTGGGGACTGGAGTGACCTGGAGGACAGGGAAGTAACCTGACAGGTTGTCCTGTCAACCAGAGAGGGCTTCCACCAACTACAAGCTCAGACACCACAGAAAGAAGCCTCTCATTCACTGGAAGAAAGCTACCATGTACCCGAAAGACTCTGAACATCAATTGGTCTAGCATGGAGAGAAGAGAGTGACACACATGGAGGGTAAAACAGCTACAGTGCTCCTCAGAGACAGCCAGCACCGTCATCTGATTGCTTGCTAGCCAACGACTGCTGCCTCACCCCAGCAGTCGACAGCAAGTGCGTCCTCTAGCATCAAGGACTATTGTCACTGTTCAGGGACCAGTCTCACTACCAAAATGACACTGAACTTCCTGCAGAGAGGAACAGCATGTTTATAGGACCGTTTATCTGCAACTTTCAGATCTAGTAAACACTCCCTCTGCAATAAAGATGACTTTCTCTTATGCATGCATCTCATTCTGACCCTTACAGCATAGGCATGCGCTTGTTTCAAGGTATACCGCCGTTTGAAAAAGTCAGGGCTTCAAAACCACCCATTTTCCATCATACCGTCCCTGCGGTATGAACGGTTTTTTATGACTTGTCAAAGACAAAAAGCAAAGGAATCCCTCATGTCATGTGCAGTGTAAAGTAACCCCTCCCCTTCCGGGTGGGGCAAGCAGTCAGTCAGCTGTGTATGATGGCCGAAGGAGGTGAACCCCCTGAACTCTCCCCCCGTTGTAAAAGACGAAGTCAGCTATATGGGAATTTTTTGGGTGCCGGAAAAACACAAACTGCCATGGATTGGAGGGGGAAGGTAATCCGACATGCAAGACGTATTTGCGAAGAGTGGCTGCCAGAGGAGGCAATACTTCAAATATGATTTCACATACATGGAACCACCACCCATTGCCCTTTGTGATGCTGCCTTGAAATGAACGTTTGCAACCAGCTATGAGAGTTAGCGTGTCCCATTGGTGAAAAATAGCTACCGAGGCAGATAACATGGCTACTTAACTAGCTAACAGCAAAGCAGGGAAATGCTAATTTTTTGCTAAACAAGTGCTTTTACTTTAATACTATAAATGTAGCTGGTATTACATCTATACTTCTGTTTCACTTTTTTTTTTTTTTTTTTTTTTTTACAGATAAGAATTATGTTCGGAGCTTGTTGAGCTGCAGGTTTAAGCTCCCTTAAGGGACAGCGTGCATTTTAATTTTATTTAGAAGAATTCAATTAGTAAACGTGCATGTTATATTAAAATAATGTTCCAAATATTCAACATGTTTAAAAATGAAAGATTAACAACTTTTTTTTTCCATTGAGCATAATTTTAGAGCTGTAATCGCAACACTGAAACTGTGACATTTTTGCTGAAGGTTATCATACCGTCAGAATCTCATACTGGCCCATGCCTATCACAGCATTTGCGTTCCCATTGGAAGTCAATCCAGGAGTGCATTTCACAGGAGCATGACTTGAGGGCAATCTTTCCTTGCCTGGAATGTCATCAGTGTTCTTCAGCATGCTAAAATGCCAATAACCCTTTGAAGCCTAGCTGAGGGGACTAAACACACACACTTAACCAAAATAACCAGCAAACCTGGCATGACGGTGGCACCATCACAGATACCTCGGAGTGGTGAGCACCCACCTATCCCGACGGCTCCAAACTGCTGGGCCACAAGGGGACTAGGACTGAACTGGCTGTATGGAGGCACTGGGGGCCGGTTGAAGGGGCTGTAGGAGCCAACTGACTGAAAGGATGCTGCACTTGTGCTGGATCCAAGAGAAGACTTGGAGAGAGAAAGGACAATGTCATACACCAAGAAAGTACCATTATTTACCCAGTTGTTGGTGTAGGTTTACTCTGAGGTCCATTTACTCGCATGTGAAACACATGTGACTGAAAGTACAAGTGACAGGTTGCTCAGCTTGACTCTCAGCAGCAGCCCCACCCCCCAACTCACCTGGACAATCGCCGGATCCTGAGGAAGAGAGCACGTAGGTTTGGGGGGCTCACAAACTGTGAGGTCTTTGATGTCACTCCCCCGGAAGATGATGTACTCAAAAACTTCATCCCGCGGTGCTATAGGCCTGTCGGTGGGCCGGTCTTCGGTACCAAAGGAGCGCACTAAAGGATGAAGAGCACAGGTGCAGGAAAACCTTCATGGAGAGCACAGTGAGTGTTGCTTTAAGATACTGTAGGAATCCCCAAAGCAGACTAGGCCAGAAAACAGATGCAGCATGGCCTGTGTGCACTAATTAGACCACTTTGGCTGCTTTAAACAGCTGTTCCGATTTTGCCTTTTCCTTCATCTTCTGTGTTGCAGTGCAATCTAATTCATAACACACCACTGCACTTCGTGATTAACTTTCAAAAACGAAGTTTTAGGTTGGGGAGACTACTAACCATATCTAAACAGACATATGTCTACAGCTTAAATAAGCAAGTGACTTTGGAAAAAGATGGGTTCCCTCGTGTCTTACTGACGTAACATTCCCAAACGTCTCTAACCAAGACTTGGGACGTGCTTTAACTTTTAATAATCACACAAAAACTGAAGAAAATTCAAAAACCTCTAATTATAACACTAGCCAAAGCTCAGTTTAGAAGTCGTTTAACACCACAAAAACCATACTGCAATAGACACTGAGCTATGAATTTGGACTGGTCTTCAGGTGTGAAGAGGTCATAATGATGCATGTCCATATAGCCAGGTAGGGTGTAGAGACGACATCAAGGGCGAAAATCAGAAACAAGGCCGCCAGTCGCAGGCATCTCAAAGCCACAGCCTAAGTGTCTCGGTCAGCTGAATATCAGCAGACACACCAGACATGTAATCACATCATTAGGTCAAGCAGACAGCATGGCCTCGTTTTGGGCCATATTAAATACAGCTCAACATTTTAGAACAGCTTCAGGTGTCTGCAGTGGTAGTGGCACATGTGGCCCTCCGGCTTGGCGGATGAGTCAGTGCAGTGCAGATGGACAGTCAGATGGCACTCACCCACCTAAGTAACGGGAAAGCGCACATCCGGGGGGGATAAAACACCAGCAGCACGATAAGGGCAAACAACCGGCCACTTTTGAACTGCAGTTTAACGGCCACTCTATAAAAGCTGCAGGCAGTTGAAAGAGATAGTGAACAATTGGCCAGATAAGATAATCCAAAGATGTCCTGCGTCTTGTGGGAAGCTTCCAGCAAACGCAGCTGACCATTTTAGTAACCACAGCAACATCGAACCGAGCCCGCCTGGGTCCCTCAGGCGGGACGATCGAACCGAGCCCGCCTGGGTCCCTCAGGCAGAACATCACCGAGAGGAACGCCAACTTTTTCGCGCGACGTGAACTGTTAGCCTATTAGCTAAGAACATGACAGAAAGGCTGCATTCGCTGCAGCTCGAGTGTTGTTCTAGTTCAGCAGCCCCAAGACCGAAACCATTTACGGTCGATTACCTTTGGCGAGGGCCACGGTCGAGTTCTCCGTGTCAATAGTATACAAAATGCCCTCGTAGCGAATCTCGGCCTTCGAGATGAGGCTGATCTTGCTGCCGATGTAAGGGGTGCCCCCACTCATGGCGTCGTCGTAAACAACAAACCAAAAGAAGCTGAACTTTAAACGTTTCCCGTCTACCACTAACCAATAACAACACCCTATCGCTTTTCTCGCCTTCGTTATCTCCCTCGGCCTCCGGACCTCTTCTCTTTCTTCCGAACAGCTACTACAACAACATGGCCGCCGTCATTTTCTTTTTTTTTTTTGCTCCACTCGGGCCGCAAAGGCTGATGGGAAATTTCCATCTGAAAAGAGCATCTCGCGCTTTTTCACAGCTGAGGATAGCTGTGCAGGTGTTGCATGCACAATTTAAAAATGGAGCAAAAATATACAAACATACCTTCTTAAAATGAATGTAATGTACAGTGCAGCCTGCCATTTAAAGTGTTCACCTTGCAATTTAATATAGATAATTCATATTAAAATTCATTTAATTGCGAAATAGATTTAATGTCAAGTATCCTCGGTCTGTTGTTCTGTGGTTTTTACTCGTCACGATGGGCCAAGACTGACTGGGAAGGCAGGATTTTTAATAAAAGCGAATGTAGGCTTTGCCAGAAAGTCGCAGAACCATGTTTATTTTCTCTACCAGAATTTGTAGCTTGGTACTGTGGCGCAGCATTCGTATTCTTGCTATCCCATTTCAGGTTTTTTGCGTGGACTACAATGTACAATCAGAAACAATTCGGCTGGTACATTCCTTAATTTACACGAACTTGTTTTCTAGCATTCAACGTGGAATTAATGAAATAGGACGCAAAGTTTACGAAGCATATTGTGATTGACTTTGAAATGTGAGGTTTTATGACAGGTGACACAGACAGAGGTTGAAGGTGAAGCTGTCCGAGATATCTGTCAACACTGAGGAATAACGGTATCCAGACGTTTGCAACTACAGCCACGAAACCCCTTCCGAATTGCCCCGTACGGTACGTGAAGCAAAACGCGAAGCGCGGGACGAATTTTGGCGCTCTGACGTCACTCTCATTTCCCACAATGCCCGGCGACGCGCATGCGCAGCACGGCAGGCGCATATTTGGACGAGCGTTCTGGCGATCAAAGATGGCGGGCACCTCCGACCCTCTGGAAGATATGCTCTTCTCCGAGGTGGACGAGAAGGCAGTTAGCGACTTGGTGGGCTCGCTGGAGTCGCAGCTCGTCGGCCAGAGCGGTTCGGCCGCTCCTCGTACCGAGGCCAGGAGCGCTGCCAAGCAGCACCTGGGCAGGACGCTACCTGCCCCGGTGGGCACCGCGGTGGAGGGGCGACAACAAGGGCAGCGTGAAGCCGGGCTGAAGCTGGAGTCCAACTCCAGAGAGAGCGGCCGTAAGACGCCGGCTCCGCTCAACTCCGCTCAGCCTTTCGAGGAAGCCCCCGTCGCTCCGGGGGGCGGCGCGCAGTCACATGGAGCACCTGATGTGACCGCGGCGTCCGCTCCGGTAACTTCGGCACCTCCGCCGGGCAGCCGGAGCCCCGTCTTGGGGGCGGCAGCCGGGGCAGCTGCAGACAACCGCCTAAGGACTGCCGGCATGCAGAGTGTAAACGGCGGAGCGCCGCTGAACTCTGCCGCAGACCCCGCTGTCAGTGGCGGAGCGCCGAGCAGCGCAAGCCCGGCTGTGTGTGGCGCCACCGCCGCCGCCGAGTCGGCTCCGGCCGGCCGGGGCACAGCCACCGTAGCCCCGCAGAGGCTGCCCGGTCACGTTGTGGCCGGCGTGGCACAGAATGGGACGGGCGGCACGGTGCCGGAGCCGGGCGAGCAGAAGTCGGAGTCTCCGGAGCAGCCGAAGGTGACGACGCCGAGCCCACCCGCCGTCAGCCCCGCCACCAACTCGGTGCCCGCCGCCGGCAGCCCCGCCACCCTCACGACCGTGGGGAAGCCGGCTGTCAACATAGCGACTACCACCGTCGGACTGCTGCGGCCCGGGACCCCGAGCCCTACCCAGCCTCAGCAGCTCCGGGCTGCCCAGAGGATCGTGGCTCCGCAGCTGATCGTCCGGCACCCCCAGCAGCCGACCACCATCCAGCTGCCTCCGGGGTTCACCATCCCCCAGGGTGAGGACCAGCTCCCACTGTACACCCCCAATCTTGGATTTTATTATAAAGCCCATCAGAAATCTGTCTTGAACCGCCACGGTGTTCTAGAGAAGTTTCTCTCTTTAAAATCTGGTACTCCGAAACCTGCTTCAGTGGTATTAGAAAAGAGGAAATGGTGACTTAACAGTCCTGAAGTTAAAGATGCTTCTCCAGGCATGGCGTGAACCTGCTCGTTCACTAAAGGAGTGATGCCTGGCGAGCTCGCTCTTTCCAGAGTGACTGCAGGGTCAGACACACTGAGGTCCTGTTTGACCATGACACTCAACCTGGTTGAAACGGTCAAGTTGCTTTCCAAGAAAACAAATTGTGTCCAAAGTGGAAGTGTTGTGGGAAAGCTTCTAAACTAATTCACATTGTTGTTTTTTGCATTTTTAATGTTAGTTCCAGAAAGTGACAGCCTGTCTCACCGTACAGATTGTCACACCAGCTCTTCGTTATCAGTGTTGGTTCACTGTCAGTGGTTGATAAACAGTACAGGGGCAGATGTTAGATGTTTTTTTTTATAATCTCTAACCACACCAGTTTTTGGCTCTGCTTTAATTTACTTCAAAATCATCTTTCTTCCCTCAGTCCATTTTTTTTTTTTTTTTTTTTTTAAAGCCTTTCTAATAGAAGCATGGTTTCTGTGCGTCTTTAACCCAGGCCAGTGTAAAGGCTTTGTGGGCGCAAGGTAGGATTTACCCTGCTTGATTCAGGGCCTTGTTTACAGAGTGAGGCTTGGTTCCACAGGTACCTCCTAGCCATCATACTTCCCAGCGTTCGCCACCTATCATGTGGCTACAGAATGTGTGGTAGTGTTCTCTGAACGGTCTGTGTCCATCAGCAGAAGGAAGAGATGTCCTCACTTACCTGAGATGAGTGTGTGTGTATACTGTATAGATATATAAATTGTGATCGTCTTATGCTCAGAGTACATTGTCCATCAGGCTGTCAACACTGTATCTTCCGGCTGCTTATCCGGAAGGGTTGTAAGGCGAAGTAACCTCAGAACTTAAGTATAAGTAGCTCATCACTGGCTTTTGATCGGGCAGAAAGTACAGATCTGTATGAGCAGTAGGTCTATGTCATCAGGCAGTGCTTTGCATGCAAACACTAACTCTTATGGGTCATTCTTATTTCATATTGGTTTTGGGCACTCCTGTCATTAGTATAATCATTATGTTTGCAACCTGTTAAAGTGGCAGGGTGATATGTGGGCACTGCCCTTTGTTCTGGAGGGGAGGGGGGTGATGTTTCTTTAATGATGTTTCTAGTTTCTGAAATGGTTTTGTGTAGGTACTTGAAGGGTAAACAAGTTTTTGTCCATAGTTTTCTAGTATTTATCTGTCTTGACATAAGTTGTGAGACTTTGGTCAGTGCCTCAGCTGCACACTGGAATTTTTATTTGGCTTATAAGCCGTATTCATGGAGTTGTTGCCGCCACCTCTGATGGGGTAATTGCGCAAAAAGACAGGCAGAGGCTAGAATGAGTAGCCTGCTGTAATAGGAATCTGCTGGTGTAAACCTGTGTGACTCGACTATTGGCCTGTTGGACATGAACAAAAGTGGGGGAAAAAAAAGGCACAAAGTCTTGTTGTAGAAATATAACCTTGAGTTGTGTTATAGTCTTCGCTTATTTTGCTCAATATTTGGGCATATAGATGTTTAGCTGTTTAATGTGTTTTGCATTTTTGGAACAAGGTAAGGCTGGAGTGTCCCCAGTGTTCTCGTTGGCATGAGCGTTTGCCTATTCCACAGCGTTCTTTAACAAAGAAAATACTCCTAACCCTTCATGATCAAGAAGTGGCCCATCTTCTCAGAGTGGCTCCCTTGTGCTATTTTGCATGAAGTATTTACAACAAAGCCTGTCTCTATTTTTTTCTGGGTAATTGAGAAATTGATGTTTGTACACTAAAACTTCATACAAATCATACATTTCATATGGAGGTGTCCTCCTAAGTGTTATGCTGTGACAAATGCTTTTATTATGAATAGTACTTGTATGAGCATCAGTGCGTAGTAAATTTTAAAGCAATTGCGGGCATTGAATTGCTTCTTCCAGGCCTTGTCATTGGAGGACTTTCACTATCCCTGTCCCACTGGCTGAGTGTCTGCCTCACGGTGGGTTGTCTGTGGAGTATATCAGGATCTTTATGCTTTGATCAGGTCTGGGATGCTGCTCTGGGGGGGGGACTCTCAGAGGTTTGGTGAGCAAATGATGGCAATGACTATTTGGCGAGTGTCATTTCTGCGTAGAGTGCTGCAGCGTATGGTGTGTCTGAGTCTGTCACAGCAGTGGTGTTTCCCATTAGCCTGTCAGTTCTGTTATTCTGCTCTCCACTAATTTGCTCAAAGCTTATTTGTTTTTCCTCTCTCCTCCTTGGCAGGTGTGAAAGCGCTGCATAATCCACTTTTAAATGTTGATTTAAGTATTTATACTGCTTCAGGAACAAACAAATGTACAAATACCTGACACGCATTCTCCCCATTAATGTGAGACATTGTTTTTGCTTGTTAGCAGGCTGATGCTGCAGAGATGGGTGTTGTTTATATGCCAGCTGTTGCATTTGTTGCAATTTGACTGAGTTTGCATGTGGAGTGATGGCAGGAGCTGGTCAAAACAGCTGTAAAGCCCCTGCTCCCTTCCAGGTTAGATAGCGATCATTCCAATGTCATTTAATTTCTTTAATACCTCACTAGACCAGTGGTCCTTTGCCGATGCATTGTTCTTGGGTTCAGGCATAGTGCTTAAATTGTACCAAAGGAACTTGATTCTGGAAGGGGCTTAACTGCAATAACCATGTATGATATTTCTTTAGAGTATCAAAAGTCAAATGTTTAGATGCTGGTGAAGAGTTATCGTGTTATTCTGGCCAATTAGCAAACAGTTTAAATTGTTTGCAAACTGTTCTCCACTGGAATCAGTGTACTTTCATAGTGTTCATAAATACATACTATGCATACCTGATATAACTTTAAGTAAAACTCATTCCCTTTCCTGTCCTTAGTCTTCTCTCAAACATATTGTAACCAAGCATCTGTAAGAAGGTGTGGCATTAGATTCCTTACTGACTAATGAAGATCGGCTTCCGTATCGGTACACCACTTGACAGCTCCTTGTTGATTGTCCCTGTTGCTGAACTGGAACACTGTGGTTTTTGCTGTGTCAAACTACCGACACACAAAGTAATAGTTCAGGTTACTTTGTTTTACGTTTCATTCCATCAAGTTTTCTGTCAGCAGGAATAGTGTGTGTACACTGATATCTGTTACTATGGGGCTTTTGGGTAGCTGTGCTCTAAAATAATGGTACGTTATGCAGCATTAGGTCTTTATTTATTCTCCAGTTCACTCACAAGGGCGTGTGTACTTTCCAGCAGTCTTTGTGTTAATGTCCATAATCAGGTCAAAAAGACTGTCAATCTGCATTCACTTCTTAGTGGTATATTGTGTGTCGTCCCCCCCCCCCCCCACACACACACACACACTCCTTAGTGTTATTTTGAGAAATCTGTGCTGAGCATTACACCAACACAACATCTAGAGTGAGCAGGAATCCTGACTGATGTGATCATCTACTGTATTCCTGGGTCAACATACAAACTGTAGGGAAAATGGTCCTGGACGGTGAATGCCTATAGGTCAAACCCACAGAGTCACAGTCTCAGGTGCTAAGGAAGGGTAGGTTTGGTCAAGTTCTCCTGTGACTTCAGGCATGACTTGTTCCTAACTGATGATTGATGCTCCTTCAGTCCATTAAGGCTCTGACAGCTGTCGAAATATTTACAGTATGTCGGCTGATTTATGTGCACCACAGGACCTGATTTTTGATCAGCCTTATGTTACTGATGAGGAACAGTGCTCTCTTCAGAGTGGACCCTCTCTTCCATCCACACACATTTATTAGTCAGGTGATGTCTGGTGATCACGTGACTTTGATAATGTGATATTTCTGAATGGTCATGTGTTCTGTATGTCTCTGGGTTCTAGGCATGGTGTTGGTACGCACTGAGATGGGGCAGCTGGTGATGGTTCCTCAGCAGGCGCTGGCCCAGGCCCAGGCCCAGGCTCAGGGTCAAAGTCACAACAGCATCTCTCCTCGACCTGTGACCCCCACAACGGCGACTACCTTCAGAGTGGCCACCACACAGGTATGCTCGGCCGTGTCACCCTGCCCTGCTTCTGGATGCTTGATGTCCAGTTCTACAGCAGAGACAATCTTGTAGTGATCTTTTTCTTCTATGTTTAATGGTATCTCTTCTTGGATTTGGTCAGGCAGTGATGCAATATAACTTTTTTTTTTTTTTTTTTTTTTTATTGAAAAACACGTTTTAATTCTCAGTCACCAGATCTAAACCTTGCTGTACAGTTTTCAGCCAATATGCTGTGTATCTTGCTGGGAATTTGTTTTTCTGTAGACCTGTCACTGTGGCCCTTGGGGGAGTATGAATGTATAGTCTCTCTCTAAGACAGGGTGTTGTATCCTGCTGACTGGTCTCACTTCACCCTGTGGTGTCTCCATCTCCTCCTCCAATCCATCCTAGTGATCTGTGCTCCTCAGGAGGCACAGCTCTGGCATCTTTGGGGAGCCACAGTACCCCTTTGTCTGTATGCTTCTGCCCCCCTTTATTCTGTATGCTTCAGTCCATCACCTTGGTTTCTTCTGTGGCCCCCATTCTGTAAGCTGGCCTCCTGTCTAGTTGCCCTGCTTGGCCTTGTCTCTAGCGCAGAGTGATGCAGTGGGTGACCTGCGTTTTCACTCCCCAGGACCATGGTGAAAGCCACTTGTATCCTGGTCTGTTTTACCTTCGAGCCAGATTTATCTGAAATGGGACCTTTTGTCTGGTATTTTCAAAATTTGAATTCACCCAGTTTCTTTTGGACAATTTTTGTTGGATAAAAATACTTAAAATATGGTTTAACTAGACTAAGAGCTTCTGATTGGCTTTTTTGGGGGGACAGAACCTCCAGCCCCTCTGTGCGGGTAGTCGGTCCAGTTCGGTCCTACAGCTCTAAAGTTGTTTTGAGCTCACTGGTTTAAACCTTGGCAGTGACACCTTGAATTATAATGCTCTGTCTTTTTTTATTGAACTGGAAATACTGACCAAGTGGCCCAGTTCCCAAGGAAAAGTACAGAATAGGACTTTCAGGGGTGGTCAGTCAGAAACGCATGTGTCTGCGGGTAATTAAATTATGACCCGATTCACCCGCTTTTCATTATCGCCTGGGCCACGCTTTTATTTCCTTTTACATAAAGAGCATTTTTTGCCATCACTGGAGTCGCTCACTCTCCAGGGGGCAGGGCTTCAGTGAGAATTTCAGCTCCTTAACCCACCCTGCTGCAGTGTTGGGGTGAGGTACGGGTCGCCTCTGGCGGGACTGATGTAGCGGCAGGTCCAGACCCCAGCCAAAGCAGGGCTGCAAGAGACAGAGGCAAGGGCTTGATGTTCTCAGCTCTGCTGCTCTACTCTCTGAGCACGTTTGGATCAGATGAGCATTGAGTCTGTTAAACAGCCCGTTATCTACTCCTACGGTGCAGAGCTCTGTGCTGCACCGGAGTCTTCCAGAGCTCGCTGTTCTGGGCTACTTTAGCTGAACTGTGTTCTTAATTATGATTGGATAAAGTGTGTGCTGTGTCACCGCCTTATGTGATGCTCAGTGGATGCTTGTCCTTGAGGGAACCATCCTCTTTGTATGACTGACAGGGCCAGGGCTGGTCCAGGCTTGGTGTGCCCTGATCAGCCATATCAGTGTGACATGGGCTTCATGTTGGCTCAGTCCCGGCACCCCCTGTAAATATGAGCTGTCAGATTTATGTACTGAGCACAGTGGTTCTCCGGATAATTATCTGGCCGAGACGGGGTTGTGTAGGGCTGTGTGTGTGCGCAGCGACGTCAAAGGCATTGTCAATCCCGAGTACCTCCCTCAGCTGGGGTGGGTATGCTGTACCAGCTCACCTCCAGACATCTGGTTACCTAAGCTACCGGCGTTCCGGCGGCTGCTGAACTGTAGGGGAGCGTTAACTTGAAAGTCCATGCCTCCACCTAGTGGAGTGACTCATTGCTCGCATCAGCGCCACCTGCGAAGGCCTACCTGGGGGTAGCAGCAGCGGGATTCCTGCGCAGCTGTGCTCGTTATGCAATCCCCTGCTTTGACATGATCATTATATACTAATTAGCGATGTTATCTGTTTTGGAAGGATGATCAAATGAGTCCCAGTTTGCACTTTAGCACGAGCCTCAGATCACTGAGTACCTCTGGGTTTCTTCTCTCCAGCTCGACATTTACTACCTTACGGCATTCCAGTCTTGCTGTTTCGTGGTATGCTCTCACGTCAGCCTCTAGAGGGCAGCAGACTGGCACTTTTCCTACTAGTCCAGATTGCAGATAGGATAGGATGACAGGATAGTCATACTTTATTTATCTCTGTGGGGAATTTGGGCAATTTTTACACATTTCAACTTGATCTCATGGAAGAAAATTTTGGGGTCAGAATGTAGGGGCAACCAGCATCCAGTGGTCCTGCAGCTGGTTCTTAGGGCTGTACTCAAGGGTCCAAACGTGACGTGGTTACCCTTCTGGCCTTGGGATTTGACCCAGTGACCTTCTGAACACAGGAAAAGATGCCTGCTCCACAGGGATACACTATGGAGAGTCCTTGCACGTTTGTTTTTGCTCCGTGGCACGCCGAGTGCCATGTCAAATGATGACTATGTTGCATTCATCTTTTGCAACTCTGACAGCCCAATAAGTAAGCCCCCCTCTTGTGTGTGCGCTGTCTCTGCTGTGTTACTGACAACATACCTCCGCAGCACCAATCGTGTTGCTTTTCTTCTGTGTGATACAGAAGCTGATATGAAGCACAAGATCTGCCTTTCTAATCACTGTGGGGGGGGGGGGTGTAGCTGAGTGCAGTCGGTCATTCGGACCACCTGTTTATTCAGGACAGATGGTGGTGTCGACTGCCACCAGTGAGCTGGTGAAAAGGGGACCAGAGAAAGGAAAGGAAGTATTAGAGACACGCCATGACTGCACCAAACTCATTCCCTACCCTTTCACCCTGCAGGGTTTTGTCATTTATACCCCACACTTGTGTGCCAAGGCTACATGTTAATCTGTTTTTTTTTTTCAGTGGCCCAGCTCCCCAAGGGACCCCTACCTCCTCGTTCTTCTCCCTTTGGAGCCAGCAGTGGCACTGCACTCCCCCCCACCACACACACAGTACAGGTGCTGGAGAGCGACAGTGCTACCTCTCATTAGTACCTCTCGTCACAGAGCCCTGGAGAGCTTCCTCTTTTCCTCCGCTTCCATCTCCTGTGAGGGCCTTTAGCACAGTGATTCATTAATCACCCGCTTTGTCTCAGTTGTGAAAGGAGACTTGAGCTGCTCAAAGAAGGGCCGCTCCAGACTCACTGTGTGTGTGTGTGTGTGTGTGTGTGTGTGTGTGTGTGTGTGCGTGCGTGCACGCACACCCAGTGGCCCGGCCCAGCCCTGCCTGCCTGTAGGCATTACTCTCTGCGCTGCGGTCTGCTGCGGTCTGCCGCCCCTGCACTCACCTGTTGCTCAGATCTGAGTGGGCTTCCTGGGAGTAGAAATGGCCGCCTCCATAGGCAGTGGGTGGTTGGTCTGCTGGAGAAATCTGTCCTGCTGCCTACCTGTTCCTGCCTCTGAACATTTCTCCCTTCATTCTTGTGCTGTTTCCACTGGCGCTCACATTCTGCCTCCTGTCCCCATTCCCCTTTTGAAGTCTCCCATGACCACCCCTGCTGGCAGCCCCCGCCTCCCCCATAGACAGTGCATCAGTGCTGACTGTGCCCCCCCCTCCCCCAAGTGCACACACACAGCAGCAATAGCCGGGTTAGATATGAGAAATTCAGTCTTGGGTAGCATATTACAGATGGCGCTTAGAATTCCTCAGCTTACACCCGAAGACTTGTTTGTCTGTACCCACCTGTTCCTCTCTCCGTCTGTCTGTACCCACCTCTCGCTCTCTCCCAGTCAGATGGAAAGTGATAGATCTGTCTATCCTTGTCAGTCAAAGGGAGATGGTTCTTTATGGATATGAACCTGTCACAGTAGTGTTCTCATGAGTTGGGTATGATGAGTCCAAGTGTCCTGGCTCCTTTTAATGACTGCTAGAGTGATTTGGGGGTGGGGGGGGTTACTGCGGCTTTCTCCTCCTTCAAGGCTGGGGAGGGGTCATGTCTTTGTCTGCTCCCCGCTATTCCAGAAGGCAGCCGTTACTACGGGTCCCGCTGCAGCCGCTGTGACAGTGACGGCTCCCCAGCAGCCTACTACGGTCATAGCAGGGGGGCAGACCGCATCTCAGGCCCAGCCCACCTCACAGCCGGTGCCACCTGCGCAGACCACAACCCTAGCTGTCCCTGTCAGCCCAGCGCCAGGTGTCCCCATGGTGTCCCAGGTCAGTGTGTCCCACGGTTGTCCCCGCCAACTTCTATCAGCCCTTCTCCTCCACTTCCTCACACTGGCCATGTCCTGTCACCTGTCGTGTCATCTCACTAATACTCCTGACAGCTCTGATGAGCCAGTGTGACATGGTGTTGAAACATTCCCATGGTGACCCCCATGTGGGAGTTTTTATTTTGGGATGCCCTGATACTGACCAAACAACACTGGTTTAGTTATTGTTTGGGGTTTGGGGGAGTAGTTATAAACTGAGGTGATACTCTGGCAGTTGTCATGTGATAACAGTAGCTTTTGCCTTGCATGTCCGTGTGGGATGCTCATACCATGTCAGTGGTGTGGCAGTACTTCAGGCTTACTGACCAAAAAGCTAAATGGCCAAATGCCACACCAGTATTTTGAGGGCCGGCACTGACACTTCAAACTTCAGCCCCACAAGTCTGATAAAAGCCTTGCAGAAGTACGCTGTGGAAAGGAATACGTGAAACTTAAATGGGCGACGGGTGCCAAGAAGGAAGCTGAGCAACAAACATCAGTGGAAGCCTTTAGAAAGCAAGAGAAACTTTCCCCAGAGGGCAACAGAGCAGAGCGGGCACTGTGTGAAAGGTGGCAAGATATAAAGATGGAACAGTATTGCATAATGGGTCAGGTTGTGAAGTGTCATTTCTTTGCAGGATTTGCGTATTTGTTTTATAGATCGCACATTTTTAGCTGACTTTTACATATGGCATAAAAATGGCTTTAGAAGTAGCTTAAGAGGAAATCTTAAGGATCAGCCAATATTTAAGGTGGCGTTTGTGATATTAAAGATGACAGCAGTATCGAGCTATCCTTGTTCTCTCTGATGCGGCTCCAGCAGCACTGAGAGTGACAGAATCAAGGCAGACAGTTCACTAACTGAACATCCCCCGGACTCCAGGAGATGCAGGAGAACGTGAAGAAGTGCAAGAACTTCCTGGCCACCCTAATCAAGCTGGCATCCCACAACTCACCCTCACCAGAGACCTCCCGCAATGTCAAAGCCCTGGTCCAGGACCTTCTGGTGAGCCTGGTTCCTGAGTAAATTGTTTTCACTTAACATGAAAAGGTTATCTGTGTTTAACTGTAGGGGCTGGACAGAATAACTGGCATCTCAGGCAAATGTATTTATATTGAGCACCTAATTATGGACGGGGCCCTCTTTGCCATTACAGCCGTTTCAGTCCTCCTTGGAAAGCTCTTTCTAAACCTTTGAACTATGTGTAGTGGAATGAAGGGGAAATCTATGCTGTAGAACATCCCATAATGGTTTAAATGATGTTCATTTCTGAGATCAGGAAGGCTAGGGCATTTGGCTTCACCCTGGTGTTCATGAAACCCTCCTGAATTTGTGTATATCTGTGATGTCGTCATGGTAATATGAGAACATGATCAGTGAGCTGTCTGTCACCATAGGCCACACTAATATGGCCCCAAATTCCTTATTCAGCCACGCAGAGCAGTCACCAGACCGAATGTCCCCTCAGAAAGTGACTGTCTGTACTAGCAGATGTTGTGCCTTGAAGGCATCTTCTGACTTTCTCCAAATGCAACCCTGTTCCTTTATAGGAAAAAGGCTAGAAGATGACTCCATACAAATTTTTCAGTTCCTCTGAGGTCCAGGTTTCTGCTTCCATCATGTCATTGGCTTTTGGTATCAGTGTAGTAGCAGCACTGCCGTAATTCCAGCTTCTTGAAGCTCACTCTGTGTAGTTGTTGAGACCAGGTCACAAAGCTGCTAATTCAGGGCTTTGGTAATTTGAGGCCATACATTTGTGATGTTCAGTGACTATCTCTGTCTGTCCCTGTGGGTGGTCTTTGAACAGTGACCACCGTCTGTGTCTCGAGTCTGGTTCACTTCGAACAATTTTGGACATTTCATGACTGATGCACCTGTCGCTTGGGTGCCAGCTAGTTAGTTGCTGTTAGTTGGTTTGCATGGTTACACCTCGAAGTCATTTTTTTTTTTTTTTTTTTTTTAGTCGAAACACGTTAATGTAATTCATATTTATATATGACTTACATCTGTGGTTTAGTTGTTTGAGTTAATCAAGTGCCATTTTCATTATTTTGTCCAATCCCTGTTGGTGGTCTTTGAGGTAGGTAGAAAGACAAAAGCCATATTAGAGATGCACGTTGATTTGGCTTTGGGTGGTGTAATGCACCTGCTCGCCAGAAGATGGTGACAAGTGCCTTTCACATGACTTTCGCTGCAGAGCCCAGAGGTTAATTCCTGTGTCTTCATGTATTGGTGTTCTCTGCTCAGGCCCTTAGTTCCTAATGTGTTGATGCTGAATAGATCAAATTTTAACCAAGGATCTCTTTCCATTTAATGCCCAGGTGTGATGGAAATCTTCTGGTTTTTCTTTTTTG
>JAACJT020000016.1:279554-309702 GCA_009936485.2 Gymnarchus niloticus | reverse complement strand
GCTGGTCTCTCGTACACAGTGAATGACGTGACGCTGGCCTCCCGTGTACACACATTCACACACACTGAATGACGCGACACTGGCCTCCCGTGTACACACACACACTGAATGATGCGACACTAGCCTCCCGTACACAGTGAATGACGCGACACTAGCCTCCCGTACACAGTGAATGACGCGACGCTGGCCTCCCGTATACGCACACTGAATGACGCGACGCCGGCCTCCCGTGTACACACACACACAATGAATGACACGACGTTGGCCTCCCATGTACATGCTCAGTGAATGATGCGACACTGGCTTCCCGTACGCACTGAATGACGCGACACTGGCTTCCCGTACACACTGAAAGACGCGACACTGGCTTCCCGTACGCACTGAATGACGCGACACTGGCTTCCCGTACACAGTGAATGTCGCGACACTGGCTTCCCGTACACACTGAATGACGCGACACTGGCTTCCCATATACACTGAATGACGTGATGTCGGTCTCCCGCGTATGCACACAGTGAATGACGCGACGCCGGCCTCCCACGTATGCACACAGTGAATGACGCGACGCCGGCCTCCCACGTATGCACACAGTGAATGACGCGACACTGGCTTCCCGTGTACACACACACAGACACACAGTGAATGACGCGACACTGGCCTCCCGTGTACACGCACACACACACAGTGAATGACGCGACACCGGCCTTCTGACTTCTTTGCCATTTGGTGTCCAGTGACACACTGTCCACAGTGGTCATCTGCATTAGCACAGGACATTGTGTCACTTATACAGCCTGCGGTTTTAAAATATCTCTGCCCCTTCTTGTACCACTGGCTCTTTGCCCCACCTCTCAGGATGATATGACATTAGCCCGGAGTAACACGGCTTCCTTTGTTACGTTAAGAACTGTGCCTGTGGCGTGTAGTGTATGACGGACAGTGCCAGCTCACAGCAAACACTCGTATCTCTTTGACACTGCTGAGTCCTTGCCTGTGACTGCCCCACCCCCATGTCATAATGGCACCAGCGCCCCCATGCTGCTGCATGACGGATCTCATCAGCACTGGCTTTGACAATACGTGGCCTGAGGTTTGGAGTGCACATCTCTCCAGGAAGCTGCCCTGCGGCGTGGACGGAGCTCATGGCTGAGGACGACGGTGCCCTGATCGGGCAAGGGGGTCCTGGCCAGAAAAGTGCACTCTGGCAAGGCCCCTCCTGCTGAAGGGTGTAGGGTTACTCCGGCTCTCCTGTCTGTGTGTGTGGGGATTGTTGTGTGTCTATCTGTCTGTCTGTACGCTTGTACATGGTATCTGTGATATGGCGTTCATTGCAGGTCTTGCAGGTTGGACAGCTTCAGAAACAAAATGTCACAGGGTTTTAGTCCCCTGTAGTGCCAATGTTTAGCCACCTGATCGCACGTGTGGCCTCTCATTGGCTGAGTCCCGTTCAGCATTTTGCTTGAATGCGATCTGGGCTTTGGAGACTTGAGTATTCTTTCCTTCAGGGTTATTGGCTCTCTGCTCAGTATCCACACTGTGTGGGTTGACGGTTTTAAGACACAGCATTGAAATGTAAAATTTTTATTTATTTATTAAGTGGCCACAAAAAAATTCTGCCTTTTGTGGTTCTCTTTTTCTGTAATTAAACCATCCTTATCTATCATCTTACAGCTCTCACCCCCCTGTTTGGCGTGTTCACTCCATGGACCTTACATTTGTCACATGTGGTTTTTCCTGAGACTCGCGTTAAGCCTGCTGTATGCCCCCCCCATCTGTCTTCAACAGATGCAGCAGCAGGAACTGGCGCAGATGAGGCAGCGGGACGCCAACCTGACAGCACTGGCCGCCATCGGACCGCGGAAGAAACGCAAACTGGACTCTCCGGGGGCCACATCATCAGGGACTGAGGTAAGCAGCTCGCTGCGTCTCTGGCTGCCCGTCCCAGCTCTGCCTGAAACGTGTCACCTCCATCTTCTCTGTCCAGGCATCGTAGCTTTTCCTGCCTCCAGTTTCCTCTTCGTCACGCCACAATATTTTGTTAAGACCCTTGTCTTTGTGCAGTGAGCGTAGACTGCTAATAGCTCAAGTATCAGTAGCCACTGGAGACGTGGTCAGATTATGAGACCGGTCTGAAACAGCTGCTGTGAAGCTCTGAGCCGTCCGTCCGGTTCTGCTGAATCCGTTTGGGCTATATGCTTTCGGAAACTGCCAGTAGGTAGCATGGCTGCCATCAACACTGGAGTGGTTTTTAACTTTCACGCCCTCTTGCAAGAAGTTGAACCCAAGGACGAGTTCATTGGTTTGTGGGAACCTGGATGCAGAGCTGACGTGATGGGTGGAGCTAAACTATCCCCCAAGGTTGACTAGTGTTTCTTAGGGTTTAGTCAGTCTTTATATTAAAATGTATACATTAGTCCCATTTTGAAAGAGGGATTCTGTAGGATTGACTGGAGCAGTAGTGTTCTGGGGCACGTTGCCTTTAAGTCTGTGTGTTCGAAGCCCCAGCTGCTTGGTGTCTGAACCACCTCATTGAGGGTCCGCTGATTTTTCGGTCTGTTCAGCCACGCAAACACAGCCCATTGAACCTGGAAGTCCCTAGCTCCCTGTGGAATACACAGGCCTCATCTTTGCTTATTCTCCTTAGACTGTTACTTAGTAATATAAAAAATTTGAATATTCTCTGTTGGATTTTAAGCCTATTAATTAGCTTATTTTACATTTGGTCTTTAATCACAGTTGGCTGCTGAAAAGGACTTGTTGACTGATTCTGATACAGGAAGCATAAATAATCAAATCCAAGTATTAGTCCTTTTATAAAATGTCCTGCTCCAAAGAACGTCACCCTCCCTGTCTTTTTAAAACGGTGAAGTCCATTTTCCAAAGTCGCCCCCTCATTTTGCTGTCAAATCTACATCTAATTAAAAGAAAAAAAAACGGCCAGGCGCCTCTTCCCAGCCTTTCAGAGTGACGGCGAGCGGGGAGATGAGCGTGAACTTCTTTTCGCCGTCTCTTCACCTCCCTGCATTCCCACCGCCGCACGGGGGTGCCTGCCGCCCCGCGGCGCTCCGCTTCCTTTCTCCAGAGCAGAGCGAATGTGACTTTTCTAAGGGGGTCACAGGATGCCTGGCAGCCCTCTGGCTGCTGCTGGATGACTGCCTGCTCTCAGCCTCACTGAGGGGCCTGTCATAGATTTCATCTACACACAAATGGGGGGGCGGGTGGAGGGCCGGTCAGCGTCGAGGAGCCCACGCTGATTATTTACCGTCGACAACAAATCCTAAGCTTTTCACGTTAATCCCAGACAAAGGGCCAGCCCTTCTGGAGCAGGCCAGAAAGGGGATCCGGATGGGGGATTATGACCTCTCAGATGCCTTCAGGGAGAAATCTGCCCCCCCCCCCACCCGACCAACAGCCCTAAACCCCCCTCCGCCTGCCTGCTGATAAAATGCAGGTGACAGTGTGTTGGGTGTCTGTGGGAACCCCCCTTCCTGTGAAGGTGACTCCACCAGGGGCCCTGGGGCCCAGAGTGCCGTGGGGGATGAAAGCAATAGGAGGGCAGCAGTGTATCTCCAGCTTGATCTGGCCCTGCATGGGGAACAAAGGGGCCTTGTGATGCTGCGGAGGGGGGATTAGTTACACCGTGCCGCTAGAAGCTTTTTCAGAGGGGGTAGGGGATTGCATGCAGAACCCCACAATGCTTGTTTAAGAAGTCCGTTAAGAAGGCCAGCCCACCCATAGAGGACACTGATGTAGAAAGCAAGGCCAAGAGAACCTTACTGTCTGTCCACAATCGGTCCACAATAAATAGGTGGGTCAGGGCATGTCAGGAAAATGGATTTAGCTGTATGGGTTATAGCTGCCCCCCCCGAGTGTAGGGTGGATCAGATGGGGCCTACTGCCCCCCCCCCCCCATGTAAGTGTTGGGTGTGTCAGCCGGGGCCTACTGCCCCCCCCTCCATATAAGTGTTGGGTGTGTGAGACGGTGCCTACTGCCCCTCCCCCCCATGTAAGTATTGGGTGTATCAGACAGGGCCTACTGCTCCTCCCCCTGTGTAAGTGTTGGGTGTGTCAGACGAGGCCTACTGCCCCTCCCCCACATGTAAATATTGGGTGTATCAGAGGCTGCTCTCTCCCTACTTCTGCATTTACACCGTGTGCCTTTTGAAAATTCTATCTGCTGTATGGTATGCAGAGAGCAGTGTTTGCACATCCAAGTACAAATTGGAGACTTGTATAAAAAAATACCCTGATTCATTCAAAACGCGGCTGCTTTCCACATATGGTTTAGGCTGTATCATGGAGTCTTGTGAAAATGTGGGTAGAACATTTAATAAAAGCGCTGTGTTATTTTTCCATTAGAATTGATTTCACCTACTTGGAGAGCTTGTGTGTGTGTGTGTGTGTGTGTGTGTGTGTGTGTGTGCACGCGCCTTCGAAAAGGAAGGGCGAGAGGCATGGGGAGGGCGAGCACAAGGAAAAGCGATGCCCTTTCCTGCAGCGAAATTAACAGGAATCACGTGGAAAACAATCTGAGCCTGGTATGAGAGGGGAGCCATTAAAATGAGCCCCAGGCCATGGACTGCACCCAATATCACTGAAGCTGCACTCTCTGCACATGTGCAGCCTGGCTTACAGGCAAACTGCCCTCCCTTCTACAGCTACAATTAAAGTCAACCTCTCTGCCGAGGAGTCTGGGATGGGGGGGGGGTCGGGCCAGGCACCAGACATCAAAGGCAGCTTGGTAATAAGAGTGGCCTCTCCTCCCACCCCCGCGGCTGTCCGTGCAGTTCACCCCCACCCTTGTTAATGAGCAATTTTGACCTCTGGTTTGTAAGTTAAACTTGTAATCTTGGTTAATGAAGCGCCTTCCCGACCCATGTACGAGGACCGCCCCCTGTTCGCTGGGGTCCTGCGGTCGGGTCTTTAGCCGTGTAAACAGCCCTCCCAGAGAGGATCTTGGTCCCCTTAGCCACTTTTACCCCAGGTGGGGGTATTTGGTTTAAGCTGTCGTGTGAGAGTGCATCTCGGTGTGACTGCAGCACGAGCCGAACGGATCAACGTCAATAGCTTAGGGCGGAATAACGTGCCAAAGGACAGGGGAGGCTGCTTGTATCGCATCAAGCCCGCCTTCACGAGTACCGTATCGAGAACGGCTCCATGAGTCCGTGAGCCTCGGACCTGTACACAGGAAGGAGGAGCCCAGGGTGACCTCAGCTGCAGTGTAATGTCAGCTGGACATCTCTGGCCAAGCTTGGTGGCCTCTGCCACAAAGTTTGGCAGGTTACCACAGTCTTATTTCCGTATTTATCATTTCTATGTATGTGTATGCTTGCTTCTGTTTTTTTAAATCGTATGTGATGTTTAGAAGAATTTCATTTCGTTTAGAGCCTGTTGTTCAGACAGTGGTCACTCTGACTAGGAATACCTTGTGATGCTGAAGTAATAAATCTTCACATATTTAATGGCTTTGATAGTCTGCTTATACCTGCACTGGCGCTACCACAGCCTCAACATAAATTTACATCAGGCCTGGTTAATAAAGCAAATAAAAATCAAGCGTTGAACTTTGCTAGAACACAGCAATCCAGTCAGTATGGCAGAGCAGTTTACCGCTGTGCTGAATGTGCCCAGGTCTCCTTACTTCCGGGCCTCCTCTGATCCTCCCTGTGCCTGCTCTCTCTCGGAGGCTTTAGAAACGGAGATTGTGTTAGAAGGCCTCCGTTCGTTTTTGCTTCACTCTTCCAGGCAATGGTGGTGGTTTGTATTGCTGTCAGGGAGATGTGAGTGGGGATTGAAATGGGGGAGTAATCTCTTGCTTTACAGTCTGTGGAGGAGAGAATAAAACCCTTGAGAAGGACCATGCAGTGATACCACAGGAGCTTAACGAGCACAGGGCCCGTCCAGACGGATCATCAAGTAGACAACTGTGTAAACTGAGGACAAGGAGTGAACAAGCTGCAGCAGTGTGAAGGGTGTGGCGAAGAAATCGACCTGACGCATCTGTGAGACCTAAAGCCCCCGTGGTGGAAGTGACATGGGCTCTTATGGCCGTCTTTTGACGTGCCCGTCGGGTTTCTGTTAAAATGGGGCCGTCCGAAGACTGAGATCAACCCAACTCAAAATACTGTTACTCTGTGGGTCTTCATATCTCCAGAAGGCCCTGAGAAGGTGGCTTTGGGAGCTCCGCTAATGACAGTGATGAGCCAGGACCCAGGCAGACAGTCTGTCAGGGTCTTTGTGGTGGGTCTCATTACATATATGGTCGACAGTTCCTGGGTGGACTTCTACCTCCACGAGGGATGGAGGAGTGTGCAGATGTTCCTGACTATTTGTTCTTTGAATATATACTATTTCCTGCTCTGCTCGATAGTAGCATGCCCAAGGGGGTGGGTGGCCAGCTACCCTTGGGCCACCGGGGTTTTTTTTTCCACCCGTCTCCTTGCTGAGGGGTTGGTGGTTGCTCTGTTCTGTTGTCTTCTGGCCTTTTTTCATCAAGGTACATACATTGTAATTACCACACACTCCTAAGTGCTTTGGGGCAGCTGTGTTGTGAAAGGCACTATAAAAATAAATTGAATTGTTAGAAAAATTCTTACTAAAAACAAAAGATCAAGGAGGGAAAGCCTTCAGATGAAAGCTGTACATGCTGGACCTGTGAAGACGTATCAATCATTCTTCCCTTCATCTGAGCAGAAACATAGGCTAACAAGAGCCAGCTGGGCCTCACGGCCTGCTGCTCATTCACCATGGAAACACAAGAGCTAACCATAGAGCATCGCCTTTCATCGGCAAGCAATATATACACTGTATAACTACACTTCCTGTGAAAGGCCTTCCTTGGGCTCGGCTTAGAAGGGAACACAACACAACATGGTTACCTGGATGTGAAGCTGATTAGATTTTAACCCTTTTATACAGGCATTGAAATTCAGTAAAATAACAGATTACAGCTAAAATTAAGATTTGATCAATGTAAATTGTTTAGAAGGGTCAGCATTGAACAGTGCATAAATTTATATATACATTTGCTATTTCTCAATATGAGATCAGTATCGATAGTGTGGATGTATGTCATTGACCTTTTAATTTTAATTAAAATTTGATTTGAAATTTGTGTTGGCTGAATGTAAGCCCTCCTTGTTACTCTTCCTCACTGCCTTTTCGTTTGTACTACAATAATGGTTGAATATACATTTTCACAACAAAGTTAAGCCCCAGGCACTTAAAAGATACCCATCATAAAGAAATTAATTACCTCCCTTGTTAATCTTGATATAATTAAGTTTCGGAAGAACAAAATTAGTTGCAGTTTTGCTCACGTTGGGAGGAATGCAGGGGCTGTGATGTGAGGCTGCACCCCGGGCCTGCAGGCCCCAAGAGCTGGGAACCTGAGGGTACTGGCAGGGAACTGTGCTGGGTCCAGGCATGGACTGATATGGTGCTGTCCTGGAAGTGACCCGGGTCTGGGCTTGGACCGGTATGGTACTGCCGCAACCTCAATGAGAACTGAACTGGGTCCAGCAGGCCTGCCCAGCACGCCACTGTGGTTCCACTTGGGGCTGTAGCTGTGAACTGCTGCCTCACTTCCTTCCGGCAGTGTTACTGATGACTGAGGGCCTTTTTACTGAGATCAGCTGGACCTGTGTTCCCCATTAACCAATTCCTTGCAGCTCCTGCCTCTGCGAGTTTCTTGAGGTCAGCACAGCTATACCACTCTTGGGACTCGAACCTGTGACATATAGGCCCACTTTGTGTTATCACACATTTTCTTCTCCAGGGATATGAAATATTGAAAGTTGATGATAGCTTTGGAGAATACAGGCTTATTGGCCCCTGTGAAAGTCTGTAGCCCCTCAGCTATTATACCCTTATGTTCACAGTACGTTCATTGGACACAGTTCGACGAGATTGTCCACTCACGTCTGTTCAGATCTACATCACCATTCATTCAGCCACTCCAGCACACCCGTACACTGTTTGGATGAATTCGCTTCAGTGCAGATTGAGTGAGTTCGTTCGGTTTTCTGAGCCAACAGGAGCATTGTGGATTCATGCCATCTGGTTTGGTGAAGCATGTTTTGCTTCAGATTTTATTGCTGTCACAAGCACCGCGGCATATGCTAAAGCCGCTGGAAATGTAGAGCTGACGTTTCTGCGATGGTCTTTTATTTTATAATGCGACGTAAGGGTATGAGGCTGTGAAGTTGCTTCAGCGGAGACATGACATGACTAGCAGCTTTTGTCGGTTAAGATTAACTTTATTTTTCTTGTGAAGTAGGCAGAACAAAACAGAAGAAACATATTTTGACCAATGCGCTGTGTAAATATATTGCTGGTTGTACTGTTTTTGAAGGAACATCTTCCCTCGTCCTGATCACATCGAGGTTTTGGGATTCCAAAAGCTAATTGGCAAGTCGGAGCAGGATTTTTTTTGGGGGGGGGGGTGTCATACATGCCGGGTTTCCTCGCTTTGCTTCAACTGCAGTCCAGTCCCGACTGACTTCATTTTGAGGCCGGCAATTTCTTGATTGGAAAGGAGAGCACCATGTGGTCTGCAGATGGGGGCGCTTGTGAGGGGCCTAATTGAATTTCCACATGCTGCCAAGGCCATAAAATATACAGAGAGCTCTGCAGCTTCTCTGGCACCGTCTTTGTTGAGATTGTCACAGAAATAGTGACGAAAGAACGAAAAGACTGATTGTAGAAGACAGGCCTGATGCTGACCAAATTAAATGGAGGATGAGGACGTTTTACCTGGAGGGTTGTTTCGTGAATGTAGCTGGCTTGCTGACGTGCCGCTACACTAGAGGGGTCACTATCCAGCGAAGTAGGTTAATTGGCAAATTGGGTGATGTTTGTTCTGTAGCCTCCCTAACACTTCGTGTTCAGCACCCCCTCTAACTGCCCCTACACAGTGAAACCAACCCCCGAAGCCTCCTGTCCACCCTGACAGGCTCCCTGATGTCTGCCCCACTTCATCTCCCTGTGACCTCAGCGTGTAATGTGGAAGCCGTTTCTTCACCAAAGTCCCGTGTTGTATTGCCGACACCTGCCGTAATTCCACATGCTATCCTTGACATCGCCGTTCCCGTCTTTGCTTTCTCTCGATGTGAGGCTAAAATTAGCGGCACGCCGGCGAATAAACAAGCGGCTGCATTAGCGAGCACGCTTTATTGGCTTGGTTTCCTGTCCTCAAATGGCGGCCCATTAAAAGTGCTGATGTGTGCCGGCAGCAGGACCGGGGGTGTAGGCGACGGCCAAGGAAGGCATATTTCACATGCATCAGACACTGGAGTTAAATAGAGCAGTGTTCCCTAAAAAAGACTGAAGTACATCTCTTTCTGATGTGCGTCTCAGGCAAGAAATTCATTGATCTCAGAATGTCCCTTGGCAATTATAAAATATTAAATCCAAGTCACACTTTTCGACTCAGCTTAATTTTTTTTTTTCCCACAGCTTTCCATTTGATCAATTTTAACAAGTTAAGAATGGCTGCTAATAGAGGGGATAAAATCCACAGTCCTGAAGGTGCCTGCTTGAGAACATGTACTGTTACCTTTCCTGCCCTTTCTGTCATCCAAATGAGGGAAGCCAGCAGCCCTTCTGCCCTTCTGCTATTTCTCACTTGTGATGTTAAAATCGCGCTGTCTGATGTTTGGCCGTTCATTTACACTGTGTGTGTTTTTAACTGCTGTTGTTGACGGCGGACGCGACAACAGTGACGTGCAGGCTGGCTTTTTGTTAAAGCGACGGCCGGGTGGATGCCAGCACCACGGGCGGTGGGCAAACCCCTCTGCGTCCTTGGAGACGCAGCTAATTGCCCCAGCCATTAGGCTTAGGCTGGGTTTTAGCAAACATATTCACCCCAGCTGTTTGATAACAGTTCAAGTCCCCTGGCATTTTCTTCATTTTTCACGATTGAGGCTAACAATCGATCGCCACGTCTGTAATTTAAGGCAAATTTGCTGCAGTCACGTGTTTTTTATCTTAAGGATTTAAGCAGTAGTATCTGCTTTCGAGCACCTCTCCGATTAGCACAGCAACTGTGCTGGGAATTCAACAGCCTGAGCTAATTAGCAAGCACAATTAGATATGCCACTCAGGCGTTGTGTTTTGGCACATAATCTCAGGAGTTAAACCTCTTCACATCTTAATATAATTCAATTAGTCTGACCCAAAGAAACCAGAAGGAGAATGTCTTGCAGTAGCATCCACTGACGTGTTTCCACTTTTGTTGTGTTCGCATAAGCGTTTGTTATTGAACTGAGCTGAGGAGGGGAAATGGGGGGGCGGTGGGGACACAAAGGAAATTGCAGCCACATACCAAGACCTTGGAAATCAAGTAAACAACGGCAGAGTGTGGAGACTAGCCATGGAGCACATGGGGTCTGACCACTGAATCAACATGCACGTGTGACCTCAGACTCCTCCTGGTCCTAAGCTTTTATATCAGCCTCGTCTGCACGGTTACTGTACAAGTTCCGGTATGTCACATAGATAAGGCCAAGTCTCTACCAGCTCGGTTAGGTGAGTACCTTCATGTGTTTCTAAAAACGCTGAGGTAAACCCGGCACGTTAAAAAAGAAAATTTGCTGTTTGATCTCAGGATGTAAGACAGACACGTTTATTGAGGCGCTGTGTATTACAGCAGTTTATTCCATCTGCCTTGACCCTGGTTAGTAAGCAGGAAACATGTTTTCTTTGGGTTATCTGCGGTGATCCAGCACTTGTCTGGTACCCTGGACCCAGGCAGCTCCTGTCCTCATGGCTCTCCTAGGCGTGAGCCTCCTTCCCGCTACATCAGAAGCCGGCGTGCATGTACATGTGGAGCGCTGTCTCCGTGGGAAGCTTGAGCGGGCACCAGCAGGAACGCCCCGAGCCTCCAGCCCATGGCAGAGGAAGACGAGAACGTTTCCTTTACAAGACGAGTCATTAACATTGCAGAGAAGGGTGTGGGTTTAAATTGAGTCAATATGTAGATAATGAATATACATACAAGAGGTCCTTTTTCTTTTTTTTTATTTCCTGTTGCGCAGGTACTGACGAGCCACTGGGACCTTCTTTAAACAGTCTGTCTTCTCAGGAAGCTTTTGAGGTGAAGTGGTAGAGGCAGCGAAGAGATGAAGGCAGTGGTAGTGACTGCCATGTCCAGGGACCAGTAGAAAAGCACCGTTGAGGGTGCTGCCTGCCCGCTTGTATGCGCAGTGTCCCTCGGAGTGTGCGCCACATGTTGGCCTTGTTTGCTGCTTTCCCGCTTGGTCAATTTGTCTATCGGTCCAGTTCACCCCCCTCCTCTCCTTTCAGAAGGATTGGAGTTGTTGACGCATCTGTCCACTCTCCTTTTCGCACTGGGGTTCTATCTGAAGGAGCCGCTGAGCCATGCTCCAGCGGCCTGAGCGCTGACTTCCTGCGAGTGGTAACCCTAACGGCACACGGCAGATAAGAAACCTGCCCTTTCAATATCTTGCACCAGCTTTTGTCAGCCACTTGGAT
The DNA here is from genome assembly GCA_009936485.2 of Gymnarchus niloticus. Taxonomy (NCBI): domain Eukaryota; kingdom Metazoa; phylum Chordata; class Actinopteri; order Osteoglossiformes; family Gymnarchidae; genus Gymnarchus; species Gymnarchus niloticus. The sequence continues at coordinate 298,209 of JAACJT020000016.1, read as the reverse complement.
TCCCTTTTTTTTATTAAACATTAAGGCTGTTTTTGCCTTTTCTTCTAAAGTAACTTAATCAGTTTTTTTTTTTTCTTTTTTTAATTTTGAATGTTTTGTTCTCTCACCCCATGGATATCTCTGATAATCGTTTTGTCAGTTGGGCCTCGGTAACAAGAACACAGACGACAGAGCGGCAATGTGAGGATGCGGGGTGGCGGCTCAAATACTAATTTGTGCGAGTTTTTTTATGGTTTGTGTGCCGCTCTCGAACTCATCCCTGAGTCCTGTCCGGGCGGATTGTTACTGCCGCCCACGTGGAAGTGAAAGATGGTGCTGGGCTGCTAGGTTTGTGTACCATGGTAACCGACCCTGTTGCTCGGTGCCAGTAGCCAGCAGGTAAGGACCGCCGCGGGTTGACGCCCAGTTTATGAATGTCTCTTTGTATTTTGGAGAAAAGCTTCCCTCTGCGCTGTCACAGGGGCACAGACCTGCTGGGTTCCTGCCTCGTGGCCTCCTGCAGAATGGCGTATTGGACAGGAAGTACAAGCCCATCGGCGGCCTCTCGTCGAACCCTAATGGAAAAACGACACCACCTTCCACTTGGGGGGGGGGGGCATGCAGAAACCAGCAGAGCTTCATTAGCTGAAACAGTAAAGATGCAGGATGTGAATGGAGCCTCCATGCCTGTCTCCCACGTTTGCTAATTGGGTCCAATTTATTTATGAAATGCCTTGAATATTTAATGCTACGAAGTTTTGCAGCCGATCTGGAGAGCAGCGAGAGGCCCCTTGACCTGCTGTCATACCCGGATTATGGCATATGGTCTACCATCCTTAAGGTTTTTGTTGTTCCATGAAATTTAACAAATTTCACGTGACCTTTCCCGGTGCTGGTCTTGGTGGTAGAGTTTTCACTGTAACAAATGGCCCTTTTACTTTTGCTTCCCATTCCTGACTTTTCCAGGAATGGCTAATCATGGAAGTGTCCACTCTCAACACTGTTACCACATGGCGAGCAGGAACGCGTCACCCTGTGGTTTAGGTGACCCGTTTCCTTAACGCCCCTTCCTGTTGGGCAGAGCGTGGGGGCCCTCGGGAGCCCACCTCCAGGGGCCAGCTTTCATCTCGGCTCTAACCCGCGGACTTCCAGACCCGGGGCCACATGACTGCAGCTCAGTCTTTGCTACACTAATTAGAAAATTCCTAACCCGGAGCAGAATGTTTTAATTATGTGTTGTGTCAACCAGTTTGCAGATTTAATCAACGGTTAATATGCATTTAACTGTGAAACGACGTTGTGCTGTGCCACAGATCAAGCAGAAACTCCAAACTTTTTATTTCCATTTTCTTGGACTCTGTCACTTTCCTACAATGCCTCTTTAAAAATGTTTCCCGCGTTTGAGCCACAGACTGAGAGGGGCGTCCGTGACAGACCGGCACTGGCTAGCCACGCATCGGGGGGAGGCAGCAAAGGGTTAAACTGAGATGGAGTGGGGGACGCTGGGGGCAGCAGCACAGCACAACAGAGCGGTGTTCGTGCGAAGGCAAGTCATTTCCCGAAACACTGCAGACACATGGCCTGAGGCAGCCCAAAACCTTTGGAGACCAAAATGGCTTGCAGGAGTTAGAAGTAATAAGGAGGTTTTTTTTTTTTTTTTGCCTCCTTTCTCCTTGACTGAAAGCCCGTTTGCCTGCTATGCGTTACTACAGAACGCTGCTGCAGTGGACTTTGTGTTTTATGGCAGCATTAGGATGCTCTTGCTATTGCCCATTTCAACGATTTGTAGCTGGTGGATGGGAACTGAATTAACGTTCTTTTAATAGTCGCTTTTGAATGCGAGGCCTTCGCTTTTCTTCAGGATGTGGACAGCTATGCTTGTTCTCCTTTGCTCTGCGGCTGGAGAAAGGAGCTATTTTTATTTTCTGCTTTTTTAGGTAAAGCAAAAACCTGGAGAGGAAAATAAGTGACCCTGCTCTTAAATAAAGGGGTGTTTTTTTTTTGTTTTTTTTTCCCACTCCAGCAAGGTTAAAGGAGCTCCCTGCTGCACGGTCAGTCCCAGTGCCCTGCTCTCGTGGTCTCCAGCAGCTGAATTGCTCCTGGGCTTGCTGTCAGTGCAGGGTGCAGATTTTCCAGAAGAAGCAGCCTTGTTACCACCTCTGCCTCGTCATTAGCGGAGGACACGCCATTCTCGAGTTATTTTCCCTCTTTGTCCTCTGTCCTCATTGTGCAGATCCTTACTTGCCGCTTTTGGGAAACGTACATCTTTTTAGACCCATGCACACATCTGTAAGTAGTTACACTAATTCCTGATGTATTTAGTAGGACTTGGGAAGCCTTGAAATGAAGCACATTAGGACTCGGATGTCAGGATGCCAGGACCTGCACGACATCTACGAGTTCAGCCTCAAAATTGAATTTGTCTTCCGTTTAAAACACAAACTGTTCTGTTGTGGAGGATGGACGCTCAGGCTGACGCTTTCTGTCAGTTCCAGCCTTGCTGGGTTGTGCGTCCTGGCCCAGCCCAATCCGACCGGGTGAGCCCTCTGGGACTCGTCACAGAGGAGCCCTGAGAAATGCATTAATGTTTAAGGGCTGTCGAGCCTTCTGTCCATTCTAACCACAAACCCATCGCCTCCACACATACTCCATCTCTGCTTGGGAGCTTGCTGTGGACTTCTCTGCCATAATTCCTGCTTTTATCTTTAAAGATGAACAGCAGCACGAAACACGTATGTTTGTGTGCACACGCATGATGCACCGCGCTCTTTAAAAATTTGCCCACAGGCTGGTATTTTGATGCGAGCGCCTGCCACAGCAGCTGTCGTCTGCTGGTTGATGACGTCACTTTCACGGTGGCGATCGTTGTGGTAGGGCTGCCTTCACTCGCCATGAAGTTTGTCCCCCGTTTGGCTGAGCAACTTTCTCGAGGTCAGTATGCGCCATAGCCTAGAAGGCAATCACTCGAGAAAACGGACATCAACAGTAAAAAAGAAAAAAAGGCGATGGGAGGATGGAGCGCGATTGTGAGCAGATGGAAAGATGGCGGGAAGAGAGAAAAGAACGAGAAGGAAAAGCTGATCATTCTGCCCTGACTGTAAATGAGACTAAAATATACCTACATCACCTAGCTACAAGTCAATTTAGCAATGTAGGAACTAAACTTGGTTCAAGTCAAATTTAGTAGCATTTTGAAACTAATCTAAGCTGTTTGGGCAAACAAATCTGGAGATGGCTTGTGTTAAAAATGGCAGAGATGAACGCCATTTCAGTTCATTTCTGAGTGGGAGATCAGGGCAAGGATCTGGTGCCATTTTACTGGGGTGTAGGGTTTGTCGTTTTCCTGTTTTTAAACATTAATGCAGCTGCTTCATAGATTGAAGGGTCCAAGCCTACCTGAGCTGAGCCGGTCACAGCCTATAGAAATGTGTACTGTGCAGATGGAGATAAAGGCCCTTCTTGGGTTAGTAGTTGGTTTTTTACATAATTTGTGAGTTTGTCGTGTTAAATCACAACTGGCTGTTCCTTTGGACTACCCATACAGAGGGTCCTGGTGTGTGGACCATGGCATGGGGAGGATCCGGCCATATCCTTTCCTGTTAGCAGTCCTCACGGCTCGCGCTATGCTAACCATTGCGAGCAGGGCTGCAGAATGGGACCAGGTGGGCCGAGCAGAAGGAGTAACAGGCTGTGACGGGCAGAGTCACAGTCTTGAGGTGTCTGGCCTTCATCACAGGCACACACACTGGGCTGCAAGCAGCTGCTAGACTCTGAGGCTTTTCTGGAACTCTGCTTCCAGACTCATCCTTGGCTTGCCTTAGTAGGGACCTTCTCCTCAAGTTTCTTTTTTTTTTTTTTAAATGACCTCAGGTTTGGTGTCCATGTCATGAGGAGGAGATGGACGGGGTTCTGCCCTGTGCTGGTCATGTCTCCTTTGTCCCTATCCCTCCTTTTTCATGTTGCTCTCCAACTCAATTAAGTTTATAGTGCCTTTCACAATATGGTTGCTCCAAGGCAATTTACAGGAGTGTGTGGTGAATACAAAGTACGTTTTTGGAAAAAGATACAGACTAGGAGACAGAGGAACCGGCGTTTCAACTAGAGTGATGGCCGGAAGCTGATGTGATGTAATGCGAATCGAGGTACCTGCTGTTGTATCTTTGAGCCGGTGTGCTCAGATGACGCTTCTCCAGCTGTGTGTGGTTTAGTGTTGGGTAAAAAGCCGCTTTTAAGATATGCCAGTGCCTGCCATGGAAGGTGGAGCTCTGGCTGCCTGCACGTAGCTGAGCAGACCGCGGTTGACTCACCCTCTTCGGGGTCAGGAGTGCCTCTGTGCCGCAGGCCATACCCACCTTGTTCTGAAGGCACGCAAGCCACAACTAGACTCCCAGGCGCGGCCTTTGAAGTCCCTGCCGCCGAAAGCTTGCCGAGTTTCACCTCTCTGAAGGAATGGCAGCCAGAACGGGGGTTACATCTTTATCTGGCACCTGTGCATCCTACAAGTTTGTCTCCGGTAACTTCCGTGGTTCTTCCTGCTTCTTCCCACAGGTCTCCGGCTGCTCCACAGGCTCACCAGCTGGCTCGTCCACCCCCGCCTCCTCCTCCCGCCAGTACTCCCGGCAGCGCATCACCCGCGTCAACCTCAGGGACTTAATCTACTATATGGAGCAGGAGCAGGAGACCGCACACTCTCTACTGCTCTACCGTGCCCTACTCAAGTAGGGACGCCCTCTGCATCTCTCCTGGAACGAACGTGCCTTCAATAGCGTTTTCGCAGCTTCGTCTCAGTGTCTGTTGTAACCTTAATATTGCTTTAAAAAGAAAAATTTGGACGTGATCGTGTCTTTCCACTGTTTTAACTCCAAACAAACAAAAAATAATAAGTGCGCGTGTTTCGAGTGCTAAAGGAGGTGGAGTGAAGTCCGAGGCTCAGTCAGAATGGACTGTCTGCTTGTGCTGGATTCATAGCTCACCTGCGTTGTCTTGGTTACCTGTGTAAGCCCCTGGACCGTTTTATAGTGGATATCATCCCAAAGTTAGAAATAACTTTTTCTACAGTCACATATCAAGAAATTATACTGCAGCCTATAATTTATTATAAAGAGCAGGCTTACACTTCAGGATGGGAACAGAATTTTATTTGACCCTGTGACTTAATTATATTTATGCATCTTCAGAACAAAACTTTAACAGGGATTAAAGCATAACTTGATAGCTAAATATTAAATGTATATACTAAGTCCATTGATTTTGAAAGTGCATGTGCGATATTTTACCACCTAGTTAATACTTTAGCATCACTGTGTTTTTTGGAAATGTGTGTGCATATTAGTTACCATGATCTGTGAAATCACGTATGTTCCGTCAGGTCGGAAGGCGCTCCGTCGTCTGGTGTGGTTCCGTCTTCACGGCAGCCTGGCTTCCTGTAGTGATCACGGTTGTCCATGGTGGGGAAGGAGAACCCTTTCCTTGTTTAGGGGATCGCAGGAAAGCCAGGCATTTTAAAGACAATTTAATGTTGTCAGTTATCGCTATATTAATTTTAAAAATGATATTGCTGTGTGGGGACTTTGAGCATGATATTCAGAAACCAGGCATCATGTAGGGCCTTGAAACGTGATGGCATTATGAGAATGACCTGCCGCAGTCATCAATCTCACACTATCTATCAAGAGTCTGAGGAGCTTTAAACAGCGTTGGAGGGACGTTAGCTCGTTGGCCCCGGTTACACCTTTACAGGAGTACACCGTAATGTCAGCATCCAGTCCGTAAATGTGTTTAGGCTCCTCCACGGTCGGCTGCGTCACCAGCCAGGTAGCGATAGTCCTTGTCGTTTGCGGTCTACCATCTGTACCACCCAAGCCTCATTCGCTTGGCCTTCTGACCTTCTTTTTGGGGCCACTTAACGTCTATGCAGCTGCTCACTCACAGAGTAGTGGTACCGGGTCATTTAGTCCTCAGCATTCCCAGGTTGCTCTAGAGGCTAACATGCATTTTCTACTTTTTTTTTTAATTAGCACCATCCCTAAGTTTTAAAATGTGTATTAGGATTAAAAATAAAAGGCTGTTACTTATATGCATTGAGACACGTCCTGCTTTGTTCAGAGGATTAAGCAGTATTGTCTATAACTGTCAAGGGGAAGGAGTTTTTAACTATTTATATCGTTCTTTTTCCTCATTTGCGCCATGCAGTTTTATCAAAGTAAATTAACCCGGTGGGAGAAAGAAAAAAAAATCAGAGTCGTTTAAATGAAGCACAAATAGACTTATTTGTCCAATGGTTTAAAGACAATAACTTTAATAATTATTTTTATGGTTTCCGATAAATAAGGCAGAAGAAATTTCTACTCCATCAAACTTTGTAGCCAAAAAAATGAATAGGAAGGTTTTACTGACATCCAGGTGGAAAACTAAGTTTTAATGTGTGGGAAATTTGTACATACTGTTTACAAAGACCATGTGTTTATTAGAACTATGTTATTTTTGGTAAACTCTGTACATATTCTAAAATTTTCCTGTTTGTGTGAAAAGCATACTTCTGTATTTGTACCTATTTTGTAAAGGAATAAAGAATCTGTTTACTAAACAAAGTGTTCAATTTCACCTTCCGGCTCTGGTCAGAAGATATTTATTTTGTTTTAAGATTTCAGTCTATAGATGGGTACACTTTATTGACAGGTACACTTTTTTGATGGGTACACCTTATTGACTGGTACCCCCTATCGATGGGTACACCCTATTGACTGGTAGCCCCTATATATGGGTACACCCTATTGACTGGTACCCCCTATAGATGGGTACACTTTATTAACTGGTAGCCCCTATATATGGGTACACCCTATTGACTGGTACCCCCTATAGATGGGTACACCCTATTGACTGGTACCCCCTATAGATGGGTACACCCTATTGACTGGTACACTTTTTTGATGGGTACACCTTACTGACAGGTACACTTACCCTAGGCTTCGATGCTCACCTTTGCTTTGATACTGTTTGTTCTCATGGGTTTTTTCCATTGCAGTGTGTTGGCGACAGATTCATCAGGTGGATGAAGATGCACAGCACAGACCTGCATGGTAAGACCTGCCCCGTCTGTGTTTAAACCCTATCACACGTTGTGCCTCCTTGTTACATGAAGCTTCCCCAGCTTCTCCCTTGGCTCATTTGTACACCCAGCATACATTAAAGTTTTCACATCGATGCAAAGTGATGCTTGGCAAGGCAACAGCTCAGAAGTCTTGAAGTCTGCTAGACTGTTCTACAAGATTCTGCTACTAATTAAGTTGGAGCATTTTGAAAATGACAACATGCTTAACTCTCGCAAAAAGTTATAATAAAAAAAAAAAATCCAAATAGAATTAGTTTGCCGATTGAGTTCTCCTTCGGAAATATGACACCATTGCCACGATGCCTTGTTGGACTTGTAACGTTGGGCTGAAATGAAGGCTGTTGATGTGTAGTTATGACTGCTTTTTAGGTTTCAGAGTCATATTTTTGACACAGAAACTGCTTTTGGTTTAAAGTGCATATTCCAGTGAAAATGGCTTGCATTTTCTGTACTCCAATGAGTTGCCTTGTATTTTTACCTTTTCCACATATTTGTAAAAACTTTTGAGGTTCACACTGTGAGAGAAAGATCTTTCAGCACAAATTTGTAAACCATACTCTAATAAGATTTGACTGTAGGTAGTGAAGAGATTACAGAGCTTGAACTGTTGCCAAAAGGCTGCTAGGTCAAAAGCTGAGCTGCTCTGATGCCCTTGAGCAAGGCAGTTAATTTCAATCGCTTGAATTAATATCCATCTGTACATCAGTAAGACAGTGGGAATAAAGGCATGTCATATGCAAAGCAGCATCATAATAGCATCGTGTTTCCCTGCAATCCCCAGATAAGCTCCTGTGTTTCAGGGGAAGCGTGTGCTAACAGATGAGAACATGCAAGAGGAGCTTCCAGGTGGAAGCAAGTGTGAGACCCAAGAGTTAGTGCATGTGAAATGAACAGTCACCTAATGTTCACACAGGACAGAGAAAGTGTTGAGGGGCCAGAGGCTGCTCTCAGCTGGGCTGAAACCAGCTCCCTGAAGAGAAGATCCAGTCTTTAGGGTTATGGTTGCACACACCTCAACATGAACTGGGAGACCCATCTAGTAGTTCTGCCAAGATGGGTTCTTGAAATGTGAAGCTGCCTCAGTGCCAGAATGTACATGGTTCATGTTTCAGGAGGAATTTAACATGGTACTGTGCCATAGAACATCCACATTTCAGCATGAACGTGTCAATAAACGTTCAGGTGAATGATTTAACCTTTCAATATTTAATTCTTGGTGAGTAAAGGGAAAAATCACTTGTGCATTTTATCAAATTAGTGTTGCAGGTTTAGGGTGAAACTGCAGAACAATCTGTTCATTTCAGAAAATAAATGACAGGAAAGAAGCCGTAAATAAACAACCCGTCCTTTTATTAATGCGAATATTCAAATGAAATCAAAAGATGGAGTCACTGTATGTTGACACATGCCCTTTATACTATAGTCTAATTATTAAAACATTCTGTTTAAATAATATACATTTGCACCTTAGTATAACTTTGAAATGCCTTTAGAAAATCCATATGTACACAACATATTGCTTGCAAATTTTTATTCCTGATAGTTTTTCTCTCCCAGGAAAATGAAAATAGGACCATGAGGTTCTTGTTTGTTTTTTATATATATTTTTAACCAAAAGAGCTCACTTGAACCTGGCGTCCTAAAACATTTCCATATACAAATGACTATACGAGTGACTACATCATCATTGGACTACAGATCATTGAGAAGTCATGTGCAGATCCTGAGTCAGTAGGACCTGCTGTGGTGCACAATCATCATGTGAACTAATATGACTCTTTCCATAACTGAACTTCTTCCATCACAACAACGCATAATACACAATTCTACACATCATTCAGTAAAGCAGGCCTTCATGAGCAACTAGAAAATGCGATTTTCTTCTTTGTTTTTTTTTTTTTTTGCATGGTTTTTGCTTTCCCCCCTTACGTGGATCGTGGTGTGGCCAGATGACAGTTCCTAAACCGTCCTGGTCCTGTGGGCCTGAAGCTGCTCTCAGGAACTCAGTCACCCAGAGCAAGCTTGTCACCGATGTCTAGGGGGCCTGCTGGAGTTTCGTGAGGAGCATTCCTCTCAACAGTACGGACTGGTGCCTGCTCACCATGGGAAGAATTCTCCTCGTTTAGCGGTGCGTCCTCGTGCCAGCTCACTGTGGCGGACGTTCACGTGTGTCATGTGTGTCACCTGGGCTCGCTCCCCTGTCCCCAGCCCAAGAGATGGCCGAAGGATTGTCCTGACTCCACCAACAGCAGCTCCTCCACAACGTTCAGATAAAACTAAGCCAGAAGCTTTGCAGGGCCTCATGCTAGCTGATCCACATGGGGGGAGGGGCTGGATTCTGCAAAGTGCCTGCAGTCCCAGGTGGGGAGTGTCCACTGGAGAATCATGTGACCCGATCCATCTCTCTGCTCCACTTCCAAAGGTCCCCTCAGGGTTCCTTCTGCTTAGGTACAATGGCCTGCTTCAACCCCTCCCCACCCGACCCCCCATGCAGTGAAGGCAGAGTTAGCCTGGGGGCTCTGCCACAATGACAGGGGCCACAGATTGTTCCCAGAGTCACTCCAGGGTCCCACACGGTGGAGATCAGGGCTTGGCTGTTTACGTGCCGAGGGCTAGACTTAGGGAGGAAACGGAATATTCTTCCCATACTTACAGCGCTGGCTGTTGGGTCACTGATATCAATGCAAGGATCTGCTATTGCATGCCGCAGACCTGCAAAGACTATAAAGTAACACTGGTATTCTTTTCCTCTGTGCTGACACTCATAAAGTGTTCGACAAAAAAAGTGTACGACAAAGATATTTTTTTAATTCAGTGTAGGATTCTAACCCCTTGCGAATGTGAACTGTCAGAATGGCATAAGTGATTTGTTCTCAGGCTAATTGTGATAATACCAGGCCTGTAGGGTTCTTGCTGTGCATGGTACCCATTGCACGTTCTAAAGTGGAGATTCTGAAATACCTTTGGAGGAGCTCTCAGAAAACACAGGTTCCCCTGCAGTCTTGTTCTAACAATCGGGCCTTCCCCAGATCAGAATGCAGTACCAGCCTCCAGATATAAGTGTTTCTGGAGCCAGTGCCAGACGACCCCCACTTACACGCTCATGTCCCACGACTTTTGAAAATTCAGAAATCCTTCATGTGGAAAATAAAAAATAAAGCCATAGCTAATACAATAAAAACGATTATCTATATAAACAGCTGACAAAACAATGGACTGGATCTTCAGAATGAGGAGGGGAGGGTTACTTGCTGTTTGAGATAGAACACTCTTGTTCACTCTGGTTCGAGTCCTCAGCCACACGTTAACCTGGCTGGGTAGACCTGGTGCCAGGGGCATCTGCCCCCATGCCAGTGCTGTCCACATTCAGCTGCATCGCCACACAACACACACAGACATGACTGGACGACACGCTGGGATGCGCTGAAGGGGGGGGGGGGGGGGCAATCCCAGACGGCCCCCCTCGTGGGGCTGAGAAGCTCAGAGAGTTCAGGAGATCAGAAATTCTTTGGGTCTTCTTGTCAGCGTCAAGACGTTCCGTTTAGGTTGAAATTACATTCCCTTTATCGTGTTCCTATCCACTCAAAGCTGCTAATACGTAAGTGTTCCTTGTTGGTCCTTCTCGTGGGATGGGGGGGTGGGCTTGTTCTGTGCGATTACAGTCCACCACAGTGCCAGCTCTTCTCCTGGCAGGCTCTAGTCCAGGGGTTCCTGCTTTATTCTGATTGGCGTGTTGAGAGGCTGGCACCGCCTGTCCTCGCGGCACAGTACATACTCACTGAACTGGGAGGAGTCGACTCCGCCCCCGCAGGATGCTGCCACACTGAAGCCTTTCTGGAACAGCCGCTCCAGAACCTGGAGGGGTGGCAGGTGAAAAAGGTTTTAGAGAAGCCATGCTTTCCCTGAGCACTGAAGCAGGAGAATATCACGAATGACCCGGTATCTTCTTGGACGGCTAAGAGTCACACGCAGTTCGTTACGTTAGCTGACCTCTTTGATGAGACCGTATTACGCCTGTGGAAATTCAAGCCACAAATGTCAACAACATCGTTACACAAGCGGCAAAAGCTGCTGGAGAGCATGTCTCTTTTATTTATTTAAAGAGAAAGCTGTATTATGAGAGCCAGACTGCATCTGTGTGATCTGATGTACAGCTGGAACTAGGAGAACTGTCCCGAACGTTACAGCATCTCACTTCCATTGTCGTCTCTTGACATTCAGATGTCCTGCTATTGTTGTAGGTTTTTATCTGGAAAGGCCTCCTTTTCTTTGTAGTGCGGCTGGCTCTGTGCGTACGCCGCGGCTCCTTTACACTATCCTGTGTGTTGAAAATGAAAGGTTTCGCTCGGGGCCACACTGCTAGAGAAAAAAAATCATAAGAAGTTCACGCATGCAGCTTGAGTCCCCATGAAGCCTGGTGAGAAAGTGGTGGCTTCGCTTATCGGAATGGTTCCTCCTTTGGTGGGCTGCCGGTCAGAGGGGCTGTCCACGCTCGCTGCCATGTTTAGGCGTCTTTCGTCGTCACGTCACTCAGAGACTGCTCATACAGATTTGGCACGTTGAGTGACGCCGGTCATTAATTACCGGATGACACCTCCCGTCGGAACGAATCGGGAGTTTAATAATGCTCGTCAAACAACTTTGGTGCAGTGATGTCAGGCCGGCCGGCCGGCACGCGCGTCGCACGGCAACCGTAACCGCGGGGCTAATTTGGCGAGGAGCGCGAGCTGAAGACCGGGTCTAATTAAGAGCCGGGCCGGAGTCAGACGAGCAAACCCATGACAAGCGTCGTAGAAGAACAACAATTATGGAAATTTTATTACACTCCTCGCTCTGAACGTTGCATCACCTTGCACTTTCCCACAACGTTTGTTGTTGTCTGACCAGCTGTGCTTCAGCACTACAGCTTCAAATTCACTATCCAATCTTTAAAAACAGGTAGACAGCTCACATTAAAGATCTGAGAGGTTTTAAGGATTTTACTGATGCCACGTTTTTCTCATTCTGAGAAGGACGAGCGTTGTGAGAGTATCCGGACGGCCTTTTCTTGTTCATTAACACGGCGAATGTGCTGGTGATTTCAGAGCTACGGTAATTAACCCTTAACGAGAATGAGCCCCAGTGCCTCATGTATGCCACCTTTAAAGAACTAAGAGCCGGGCGGGAGGCAGCGTGTTGGTTAAGGGTGTGGATCTGGAGACGCACACTGCTGGTTGTGCGTCTGACTGGAGGCAGAGCTGCCCTCAAGCAAAGGAACTTACAGTTAAATGAAAGTATAAACGGGTAGATTTCAAAGTCGCCTCGGAAAGAAAAAAGGTCACCTAAGCAACTAAACAATTACAGCGATCGCATTTCTCTCCCTCGTCCAGGACACTTGAAGTTCAGGGTGTGTCTCAGGGAGCCGGGGAACCGGCTCGATTGGATTCTCACTGACCGCCAACGCCGTGGGGGCCGCGGAACCGCTATCACAACGTCGTATCTAGACGCGGATGGGGGGGTGCGGAGACGGTGCCGCGGATCGGAGTCACTGGGGAGCTTTGGAGCCGGGCTGCATGAGACGTGTCGCTAGAAGTAGGACACCAGGCGGTGTTTCTGCGAACGGCCCTTTGTTCAAATATGAATGGGAACGTCGCCTTGGCGCACACGTGCGGTAACAGTTCTCGCTTAGCATGATCTGTTTCATTTAAATTTAAACAGTCTGTCGCTTTCTTTCATGGGGCCGTCCCGTCTCTGCACAGACGTCACTCTGTCTGTCTGTCTGCCTGCCTGCTTCTGGTGTGGCGTGAGATGCTCCAGGAACAGAACCACATTTTCCAGCACCGCAAAAAGGGCGTGTCGCTCAGTCCGGTGGAAGTGATGGCTGTAAGGGGTCCATGGGAGGACCCTTGGCAGTGACGGCCATATGCCCCCTGTCAGAGCCGACCTCACTCCCTCTCGCTGGTGTTAGTGCCAGTATGGATCACCTGGAGGGTCCGTGGCCCGCCGAGGGACACGTGAACACCGTAATGTGCAGAGCGCCATGTTAAGAAGCCGGTCCCTAAATCCCTGTGCCAAGTGAGCTCACCCTGTTGGGTGGGGCTCTGCATTCCCACGGGCGGAAGACCTGACCACACACACGTGTTTCCCAGCTACAGCTCTCACACAGAACCGACTGCCTTAGACGATTCTGTGATTTTTAAAGAAATGTTCTACGTAGCGTTTTATTATTTTAATATAGACATTAATTACTCTTTCATCTTCTTGTCCAGTACAGGGTCTCGGGACATATTAATTATATATATCTGAAATAATACAATTTTGCCACCACTCGCACTGGGCCCTTTGGGCTCTAATCCATGTGCACATCATAGACTGCGGTGCGAGAACACAGCGAGCATCGTTTAGCCAGGGCTGGGAGGGTTTGAGTGGCTCGGCCCCTGCAGGCCCATCAGGCGCCTGCATGTTGCTACCATGGACACTGACTGGCCGGACTGTACCAACGGTAAGGTGGGTGGGGATGTGAGATTCTGGATACAGAATCCGGACTGTATCCGTATCGGATTGAAATCTGAAAGCGAAAGAGCCTGACGTCAGGTTGTCTGCGACGGGACAATGTTTAGACAAAAGGTCTTTTAAAGCTTACCGTGTCCTCACACATTACGCAAAGCGAGTTTATTAACGGGGCAAGCCCAGAGAAGGGTCTCTTACAGCCACGAGTCTCGCTCACAGTGGATAAAAGCATTTATTTCAGTTCTGCTCATGCAGAGTACGTGTCCTGTAGCAAAGGCAACCATAAAAACTGAAATGATTCCCACTTAATTTGAAACGGATGCCAACATTTCACAACTGAATTCGGCTGTAAATAGACTGTAAAAAATGTTGTGTTAGTTGATGCGCCAATTAATTATATTGCAAGCCAATTAAAAATCTATAAAAGAAGTATAAACGAGTTTAGGATGTTTGAGAAATTCTAAGTACAGTATTAAAAAATGCAATACATGTATTTAAATTGCTGGAGGCATCCTTGTAGTGAAGTCTTTTTTAGAAGTGGAGCTACATCTTAAAAGGAGTGAAATATGAATAATGCATATCATTTTCTTCCTTTTCATCACTTTCTCCCTTCCATTTTCAAGAAAACAGGACGGTGGACCGAAGTGACGTGTCTCCTCCCTCACACCGTGCCCAGAAGGGGTTTCAGGCTCTGAGGAGGGACAGCCATGGATCCAGCTTCACTGCTGCACCTCGGAGGTCTTTGGGGGGGGGGGGTTCTGCTGTTCTTCTTGTAACATGTCGAGTCTGGAAGCCCCTTCACCTGCCAGTAACCTGGCAGCAGACAGCCATGACATGGCGTGTCTCCGCCAGACCACAGGATAACTCTTGTGATGCGAATGTCCCGCTCTCTCCCTGACGCAGGGCATGCGAATGCATATGCAACCTGAAGTCACGTGGTCTGTTTCTTCTGCTGTTCGCAGAAAGAAGCAGGTGTTCCAGGCACCTTCAGGACTGACACCTCCCTCAAGACACCAAGGTGCACGAGAAGGGGGTGGCCCACACCTCAGTGGCTGTGTCACCGCACCTCCACCCCACACTCATGGGACTTGTCAAGCATCCTTTCACCTAAGTCACCCCCCCACAGTTTATTCACGTACCATCTGTGAGACATGCACCCCGTTATTTAGCATAAAATCTCAGAAATACTTTGCTGCCTCGGACGACATGGAAAATCATCTCCTGGTACAGCAGACATTTCATGGATTTTGGGGGAAACAGGCGGACCCTCAGCCAGAAGGAGTGGGATAACTCCCCTCTCTGTCACAAAGTAGCAGACGCCCAAGATGCCCCGCTGTGTCGCTGAGGTATATAAAGGAACAACGGCTGAAATAGGTAGAGGTTACTTCTGTTGTACCCTTAAAGGGGCAGTTTGATGGAATTATTGAGCACACTTTCAGGTAGGAACATAAAAAGGAGCATGAAAGTGAATGACAGCGGGAGGCGGTCCTGCGGACCCTTACCTGCACTGAGTTGAGCCTGCAGTAGCCGTTCAGGGGGAAGCGGATGACGTGTGTGGGGTCCTGGTTCCAGCCGGCATTGACCGAGTTGCACATGACATCCCCCGTCTCAGGGAAGATCTCCTCGATGAGCACCTTTTCGCCGCTGAGCGCAATGCGCTCGCCCAGGTCAGGGGTCACACGCACCACCAGGCAGTCGCAGGGCGGGGCCAGCCGTCGCTGCTCGTGCTCCTGTTTCCAGCGTTCCAGCTCTTTGATCATGGGCGTCAGCTGGTAGTAACGAGCCTCCTCGTACAGCAGCTGGAAGTCCTGTGGACGGGGGGGCACGGGGGTCAGCGAGCTCCTTTAAGATGGGGGGACACAGAGGTCCGCGAGCGCCTTTAAGACCGGAGGTTCACGGGGGTTAGTGAGCTCCTTTAAGACGGGGAGGGACAAGGAGGTCAGTGAGTGCCTTTAAGACAGGGGGGACACGGGGGTCAGTGAGCTCCTTTAAGACCAGTGGGGGGTCACGGGGGTCAGCGAGCTCCTTTAAGACAGGTGGGGGACATGGGGGTCAGTGAGTGCCTTTAAGACCGGGGGGACACGGGAGTCAGTGAGCTCCTTTAAGACAGGGGGGACACGGGGGTCAGCAAGAGCCTTTAAAACAGACCTCAAGAGGGGGAGCAGTGCTTCTGCAGTCATGGTAGACATTCAAACGACGGCAGAGCTCAGAAGAGGCCCTTATGCCAAGATCCAGGGTGGTATGTGATGAAAAAGAGCAATCGCTTTATTTAACACGCACATTTTATGCTTTAGAAGTCAAATTGTAGAAATGCCTTTAATCATCTGTGTTGTAAAGTGGCATTTAAATCCATCGTTTGTGTTATTTAAAAAAGGCTCCTCAGAACACAGCACAACAAAAATAAGGTGGCTCTTCACCACTGTTCCCCTCTTCCTATTCGGTATCGACAATACGGTGGAACAGTGCTTTATGTGATATGTAGAGTACTCCGGTGACGTTTGCTGTGCACGTAAACGAGCGATGGCCCGGGAGACAAAGGTCCGTGGAGCTGCGGCGCCGGCCCCACTGCCATCATCAGATAGCCGCGAGTGGAGCCTCTCCGCACCGGCGGCAGGCCGGGACGGAGCCCGCCTGTGCGTGGGCCGCTCTGCAAGCAGATTGGCTGCCTCAGCCTCAGGCGGTGCCTGCCGGAGGTTCGTCGCCTCGCCGCTCTCGCCTCTAATTTCCCACAAGAGCAGATGGCGCCATCGCTCAAAGGCGCTATAAAGTGTGCAAGGGGAGGGGAGGGAATGGCGCAGGAAGCTGATTTATGGGGTGCGGGCTGTGTTCGTCTTTCTGGGTCCTTCCCTGTTTCAAATGTTCCCGCAGAGGGATTTCCGGGAAGCAGACAGTGACAAAGAAATCACAGTGCTGCCTTGTCCACTTCTGCCTCGGAATGTCGGACCCGTCTTACTTTCATTTCCGCGGGCACTCCGGGGAGCCGTTTAAAGCAGCATTGAGTTTCAGTAAGAGCCTGTTGTCACCGTCACGGAATCACCCTTCAGGATGCCAAGGCTAAATCTCAACTCTACACCTCTACCCTAAACCCTCCAAAAGGTGGCGCTATGGTGGTCCTGAGGACCTGTTTCTGCTGAGGCCTCCTTGGTGCTCGTGGTTGACCAGTAGATGCTGCTTCCAGTCACAGCAAATTTGTGCCAGCCTCACGTGAGCTAACCTGTCACCCGGAATCTTCCCTTCCTGTCTTCCTCCAGGTCAGCCCTGTGTTAGAGCATGAATATGTTTTAGCCAGGAAATGGCACCAATCAGCACCATGACAGGAATTACGGGCTGGCTTCAGCCAGGTCCCTGGAGCAGATTAAACCAGGCTGGTGAGGTCCCAACATAATATTCTGAGCCAGCCACTCTCCAGCAAGGCTAATTTTCCAGCCAGGAAATATCAATGGTATTTCTGAGAACAGTCAGCATAACATCTGGCTATAAACATTCATCATGTATGGTGATGAGAGTCGAGCGCCTCGCTTATGTAGATGTTGCCTAATCCATTTGCAGGATGTTTACTGAAGCAGGCTGCATTTCTCTTTCCCAGTTACAATAATCCCTAATCCCCACTGTTTGTGGACATTGCGTGGTAACTGGCTGTACTGTTGTCAACATCTACTGTCTTCCCGACAGCCGCAGCGGAGTGCTGTCCCGTGTGTCACACAGCCTTGTGACATCGTCCCCTTGGACCAGCTCACCCTATAGATTTGCTGTCAGCCTCACTATCGCCCAGAGTGAGGCTGCAAGATGCTGAGCTTTCCGCGCAAGCTGCCTGCAGCAAAACATTTCGTGGTGGAGACCACGTCTAAGGACTCCAGTGAAAAACGGCAATGACAGCTGCGTGCTGAGCAGCCGCCCAAGCGTAAGTGAAAAACGGAGCCACACTCTTAACGGTCAAAAATGGGAATTCTCATTGTGATAATTAGCTGAGAGAAAACCATTCAAGTGGAGATTAAGACACCGAGGAAAGCTACAGGATGTAAACATAATGCTATTCAGTTAGCATTCCGATGCTGCAAATGTATCTCACATTTAGATATTCAGCTTCGGAATAAACTTAATCAACCCCCTCATGGCTCATGCAGCGCCTTTGGCATTTACAGGAATAAACAAATAAGTAACACCACGAAAGGAGCCAGGAGCAGCTGCCGTGGCAATGGCATTGTTTCCCTCGTGGCCATTAAGACCCCGACTTCCTGGCAGGGGGGATTCTCATTGTGTGGCAGAGCAGTTTGATGGCAGTGAACCATGGTCTGTGAGCTACGTTCCACAGGTAGTCGGAAGGGCATGTCATACAGAGGAGACAGCTCCCCTGACATGAACATAACTGCCATTTTATTATCGCCTGGCATCAGGAGATCAGTAATCTAGGTTCCCTCTAAAAGTGGGAGTTTGTATTGCTGCATTACAATAAGAAAAGCAAAGTCCGCTTTGACGATTTCCAAAGACACTACATCCTGTCTCCAAGAGGACCCAAGGTCCCCTGTGGTCTGGAGGAAACTAGGCACCTGGTGGTCCATAGTGCACCTTCTCTGTTCCCGCAAGTATGCCACCTCGCTTCCTGCCTGTCTGCTGCGGGAAGGCACTGCTGGTGTGCCCAGGTGATGCGATCCTCTGTACGGAAGACTGTAGAGATGTGGCACTTCACTTTGTGAGACGGCCTCCTTCCAGAAAGTTCCGCGCTGAATCAGGACTGCTCAACAGCCCTGCAGCCTGCTTAGCACTTCGTACACTAGTTATTAAAATTAATGGAGCATCTTCTTAGAAGGTACCTCCTCTACAGTCACCCATGCATCTTCCATAATGCTCATCCAATTCACATATAACAACTTTCACATTTCTAAAAATATGAAGGATCCTCTTGTTTGCATAAATCCTAATTATCACTGATTACACCAAAATCACACAGCCACACGAACCTATAAAATGCAGCCGCAACTTTGACAGCATGAAGGAACACATGTTGTTGTTGTTTAGTCACGCAGTCGTGTCCGACTCTTCGCGACTCCATGGACCACAGCACGCCAGGCCGCCCTG
>JAACJT020000016.1:254764-275651 GCA_009936485.2 Gymnarchus niloticus | reverse complement strand
GTTAAGCCCCTAAATCAACACACCCCCCCACCTTCTTCACCCCAAGTTTCATGCCCCTACATGGACACGCCCCCCGCCTTCCCCAGCCCCGGTCCACGCCCTTGCACGGACATGCCCCCCCCCCCCCACCCTCCGTTCCTTCTGTCTGGAAATCGATGCAAAGCAGTTTAGAGAGAAAGGCAGCGCTGCTCGCCACGATGCACCCGAGGTGGTCGTTCCTCAGATGGCCCTGCAATTCTTCCAGCTAGAGTTTCACCATACCGCTCAGGGGCATCTCTGTTTTTCATCTCCACTTTCTAAAAAAGCAATTAAAATGCACCCTGTTTTCTTTTTCTTTCCTTTTCCCTCCTTCTGCTCTCTCTCTCTCTCTCTGCTCTTTTTATCTCTGGAACCTTTAGGTAAATTGCTAGAGAACCACAGCCTGGCTTACATTTGAAAGATGGGACACCCTCACTCTGCTTTGGTCCTTTCAAGTCAAGCAGGTAGAGTGACGTTTGCGGTCCGTCTGCCTGGCCCCCTGCCCAGCTACCTTCTGTGAGGTTAAGTTAAGGAGTTTCTCAGATGATGGGCAGTGGGACAGCAACCAGCTCTGAACCAAAATTCCCACCCATGGTCAGCAGAAACTGACTGGAACCCAGCTGTAGTGAGGTTGGCTCGCTTCATAAACTCTGGGCCTCTCCGCTGTGTCTAACAACTTAAGATGGAGATGAAGACGTTAGTATCTGAGGAGGTCCTTACTGGCCGCAAGACCTTCAGCACATTTCAGGTGCTGTCAAGCCAGGCGTGTGACAACGTGTTGCCAGAAAGGAAGGAAATAATATACCCCTCAAGAGAATAAGAATGTCCACCATCCTAATATCAAAGAGCGGGACATTAGCACCTACTTCCAAACGGTTCTTAGTTCCAGTGATGATTGCTCTGATGCAGCTCATGTCTCTCTGCTACTCAAACTGCCCCGGTGGGCCATTTAGAGACCCCGGTCCTCTGTTTTAGCCTGCGACCTTACAGACACCCCCTGCACGATCAATGTTTCATGACTCTTGTCTCCCTGTGCCGGGCGCACAGATGAAGATGAATGCCTGAACATTACTTAGAAGACTAAGTTTCTTTTCACGTCCTGCATAATTGAACAAGCAATCTATTAAAAAAAAAAATCACTGAGTTAAAATTCTTACCACTAAGATCTGCACTTAAATGGAGTCGCAACACCATTCTGCGCTGCCATCAGATCAGGCTGCCCATTCAACATGCATTAATCACTGGTGAGGACAATGCTCATTTCTAAAGCTTTACTCATATATGTTTTATATATTTTTATATTTACATGCATGCATTTTGCAGACCCTTTAGTCCAGAACATCTCACAAGTGAGGCAGACAGTCCATGACAATCATACGGCGGTCAAGCAGAGCTTCGGTGTAAATCGTGCTAGGCAGAGCTACACATAAATGACCAATAACAAATGTAAAATAGTTCTGAAAATCAGAGTTATGCACAATGCGTTACATGACTGTCGTAAGATGTCAGCAGAAGAAATATTGAGATCAGAACACCAATAGGACTGGGTTCCAACTAGACGTGTGTACAATGCTGCCACAACACCATCACTGAGGAACACGCACTTTACATATGGATAAAGACAAGAAGGCAGCACAGGGCCCCTTGACCAGGTTCGCTAGCCACCCTATCACGTATGAATCGGGCAAACAACAACAACAGCAGCCCCAGAGCATCATAAGAGCATCACTGTGCTGTCTCGGGCTATGTTCATCACTTAAGCCTCTCCATAGTAACCTGTGTACGGTTAGTCTGAAAAGGACCTCCGACTGCCTGCTCCTTCTCTGGGACACAAATGGGCAAAGAGGGTCAGTGATCAAAGCAAACCACTCTGGCAAAATGGACCCTATAAAGGGAGCTACACCTGCACTTTATCACCAGGTTTTGAAATGCAATGGCAAGCCGTGATTGTTAGCTACTGTTTCTCAAAGATGTCATTACATTTAAATGGCCACGTATATGGTTTAATTATGTACAGATTTACCAATCTCATTTCTTTCAGTATTGCTCAGGAAGGCTGTAAAGGTCACTGCGAACTTCAGAATACAATTTAATACATGCATGTAACATGATGAAATAGGTTATCTCAAATACTAACACATGAAAATATATAAAGGGCAGGTCAAAAATGGTTAAAATGATGCAAAGAGTGTAATTTCACTTCCCAATGAACTAGAATTGGCATGCTTGTTACAAGCACCATTAAGTCTTAATCACTGATAATGTGTTTTTAAAAATAATGGAAATAATGTAAATACTTTCAGAAAGACAGGTTTTTCTGAAATGGATGGATTTGTCCTTTAATTCGATATAATAATAAAATGAGCTCCTGCTTTAACCTATTTACCTGCTGTAACAGCAAAATAGTTTTGTGAATTAACCCTTCTCTTGGCATGTCACATTACTCAAGTTACTTTTGAAATTAATAAAAAAAATAGGCGACCTTACAACCCGCGATGCGTTTAACCAGGTTCACAAAAGTTATTTCACAAGTTATAGCAGTGACTTATTTAGTGTTACAACTGAATTGCTCACAATCAAATAATATAGAAACATTCTTTATTAAAAAAATAAAAGATCTCAGTCATCCACACATTCCTATTTTACCTGCAGGCTACTGTGCCTTACCGTGAATCCGGGTATTTGGTTAGGGTAGCCAGGCTGCTGGTGTACATGTGTCCTCCCACGTCGATGTGCACCGGTGCGTTCGCCTTGGTCAGCTGAGCCGGCAGAGGGATGCCCTGTGCGGCCAGTGGAGAGACTGGGGACCGGGTCAAAGACAGACGGGACATGCTTCTTCCTTCCTGGCAGTGGGATAATAAGGAGACAGAGACTATTAATCTGGCCCCGTCTCTCAAACGCCACTGTCGTACCTTTGGAGCGACTCCTGACTCCTCTTCACTGCTGACTCTTGTTATATCACTTCTACATCTGCCCGATCGCGTATTTAGCTTACACATTATTGCCACGACTTTAATGAAGTGCATTAGCATCTTCTCCTCCGTAGCACCGGAGGGCGTGAACGAAGGTTGCTTATTAGCGATCCAGAAACAGAGATGCTAGGTGCCAGCCTCTAGGGGGATAAAACAAACGGCAAATTCCTAATTAATGGTCGTGGGCTTACGTGTTAGACGGGAAACATCCTCTGACAAATGATGACAAATGAGCAGACACTGGAAATGAACAGGTTTCTGGTTAATGGTAACCAGAAAGACACTGGAAATGAACAGGTCTCTGCGAAGATCTCTCCATTACTGTACTGGTACTGTCAGTCTTTCAAAGTGACAACTATGTACGAGCTTAATACGCCTACAGTGACAGATTAGTTTTGACTCTTGAAATGTAACTTGAAATGTAAATGTAAAAAAAAATCTTAATAATTCGGTGTAATTAAAGGCATCTCTTATTAAAATGAAATAATTGATCAGATTTATCCTAAGTTTGTAGCACCTGGAGAAGTCACTTAGAGAAACAGAATAAACCCTGTTGGTGTAAATGTAATGGCCCAGGGCATGTAGATCTGTGAGAAGGAGCTGTACAGTTAGAGTTACAGTTCAGATGTCAGCGCTGTGCTTTGCCTGGTACAGCACTGTGTACCATAAGGCAGAAAAATCAGCATTCAAACTTCCATAGAGCAATGTCTTTTATTTGACTGCTGTTGCTACAGATATGACGTCGTCAAATTATTCTCCATAGCATGAATTTGACATTTAGCTCTAAAACACGTGAAAAAGTTTCTGTTTTCTTCAATGACAAAATGTAATTATTATAATTAAAGAGTGAACAATATCGGTTTGTACTCCGCTGTATACTTACTGAAGCACTGATTACATAGGATAATTGCCGCAGTTTGAGAATGATTTTAACAGAATCGTTACTTTTCCATGCCGATAGTCTAACCATGAAAGGTAAAGAGAAAGCGGTTTGTTGGAGCTCCATTCAGGGCTCCACCACTGGCCAGGAGCCTCCGGCAGATCACAGTGCCGAAAGACTGCACAATTTTCCAGGGTGGTGTCTGCATGCTTAGCTCCAAACGAAGCCCATCCGGAATTAAGACAGTTCATTTAATACATACTCTGGATGATACGTTTTATAACCCAGTGGAAAACAGACTTCAAAAAGACTTAAGAACTTTTGGGCATATGAAGCCATCCCACCTCTTCATATAGCCATGGGCCATTGTAACCAATATAGGTTTATACTGTCAGAAGAACATACTAGATACAAACATACACTATGTAACTGGTGTAGATGCTGTCAGAAGAACATATTAGATACAGACATACACTATGTAACCGGTGTAGATGCTGTCAGAAGAACATATTAGATACAGACATACACTATGTAACCGGTGTAGATGCTGTCAGAAGAACATATTAGATACAGACATACACTATGTAACTGGTATAGATGCTGTCAGAAGAACATATTAGATACAAACATACACTATGTAACTGGTATAGATGCTGTCAGAAGAACATATTAGATACAAACATACACTATGTAACCGGTGTAGATGCTGTCGGAAGAACATACTAGATACAAACATACACTATGTAACCGGTATAGATGCTGTCAAAGGAACATATTAGATACAGACATACACTATGTAACCGGCATAGATGCTATCAGAACATACTAGATACAAACATACACTATGTAACCGGTATAGATGCTGTCAGAAGAACATACTAGATACAAGCATGCACTATGTAACCGGTATAGATGCTGTCATAAGAACATATTAGATACAAACATACACTATGTAACCGGTATAGATGCTGTCAGAAGAACATACTAGATACAAACATACACTATGTAACTGGTATAGATGCTGTCAGAAGAACATATTAGATACAAACATACACTATGTAACCGGTATAGATGCTGTCAGAAGAACATACTAGATACAAACATACACTATGTAACTGGTATAGATGCTGTCAGAAGAACATATTAGATACAAACATACACTATGAAGCCAATATAGATGCTGTTAGAAGAACACACTCGATACAAATATCCACTATATGTACACATGCACGTACAGAACTGCAAAAATAAGTCGACCATGTTCGTAAGAAACATTTTTAAAGAAACTGAGTTTGGTCGACAGGTAACAAAAGATCTATTCAAATGTATAGCGTCAGCTACATTAACATAACATTCTCCGTAAAATGAAACTGAAAAGATTTTTAATGCTTGAAGATTGTTATTCTTGTTACCCAAAATGCTACGTTTTAATCACCAAATGAACGACAAAAACAACAAAGTATTACCGAAAAACAAATTATGAGGCAGTCTAACGATAATGAGAAGAGTCTTGATATCAACACCGTGATGTGTTTCAGTGTGTAGCTGATGGTTTTTAACATCAAGCACAATACCAGGTAGAATACACCGACCAGTCGCTTTTTAAAGTTGACTCTGAGAATAAAGAGATTGCCCAATTCAGGAGACTCGGTCAGTTACGCGGGATACCAGTTTACTAAACTTCTGTACAAGCCCTTGGATTTAAACAAATCATATACTTGACTTCCAGCCGCATTATAAGTTTGATTTAAAACTGTATGATATTGTGTTTAATTGCAGTCGAAATATACTTCTTTGAACCTGCGGATTTAAAGTTTGAACATAGCATTGTTATATTTAGTATATCAGTAAGATAATATGAGGTTTGGTGCACAACAAGGCTGTGTGGATTTAGTGAAAATTAGACAATAGCGTTGTCTGCTTTCTACACCACTGCCCCGCTGAACACACATTGCTGCCCACGGGGTAAATTGTGCCAATTGCACAATATGGCGTCCTTTACACATTGCAATATGAGAGAAATAATGTGTTTGACACGGATAGATGTCGAGGAACAAAGCGACGGTGAAGTGAGGGATGTGACCATGGACCACGGCGCTCCGGCTGTATATACGGTCATGTGGAGGATTCACCGTGGGAAAGCGTCCACATCTACAGCTCCATGGCCAGGATCTACTTCGCAGACGTATGATTCTGAGAACTATGCGCTCACTTTATGAGTGATGAATTTGTTGAGTATTACGAAGCGTTTCTAACATTTCGGCAAGTCCGCTGAGGTCCGGCTGAGGTGGACTCCTGGCAGGAGGTCGCGATGTCCCTTCCTCAACACAAGTTTGGCCAAACTAAGTGCCACAGCCGGTTCTGCGGCATCCCAAGGCTCCGAATACCCACGAAGTGCGTTTTAACCTGGGGAAGGGCTGCTGTGGCTTCACAGTGCCCGACGGTGACAGTGACAGCCGGCTACAGAGCTGATCGGAGCAGCGCAGGACGCGGGCGGGCGGGCGAGCGGGCGGCCGTCCTTACCTTGAACATAGGAGAATTCCGTCCTTCCTCTTTCCAGTTTTTATTTCTCTACACTTAAGAGATGTACACGTTGTCTCCTGTTGCGAGGTTTCTAGCGTCTCGTCCTTCTTTTTGCTTCAATGAAACGGCCGTGTCTGTTATGAGAAGAGAAAGCCAATAATCCGTCTCTAAATAAGAGAGGAGAGCTAAAAAAGAATTCTTGCTCCGGGCTTTCCAAACGCCTCTGGGGCAGGGATTAGGCTACAATTAGCTCAAGCTCATTTCAAGATGAGAAAGTGCTGTATTCCTCCCGCGATGATGATGATGATGATGATGATGATTACCATTACACCAAATCACTGGCCATATTTTTCCCCGTATTTTTTCCTAAAAAGAGAGAAAATGCATGGGATCCTGCTAAGGGTTCAAGTTGTAGGGTGCAGGGGGATAACGGTTCAGTGTTCTTCAGTTCCAGGCCAGTGTCACGTCCCTCAACAGACATGGTGAAAAAAAAAAATCAGATTTTAATCATTGTCATTTCGTCTGATGTAATATTTCCTCCGGCATTTCCAGCTACAATTTCTCAAATAAGTAATGCAGCGCACGCTTCTCCCATCTCTTGGAGTTAAATCGTTATTATGGGGAAACACTAACTTGTTGATAAAGTATCTGTACAGAATGAAGGTATCGAATATGCAGATCTGCGGGAACAGTTTCCACGCAGCGTTTCCCCTCCGTCCTCTTGATAACCTACAGCATGTCGACGCCAAATATCCTGTGGGCCATTAAAAGCGAATGACGTCCATCGACATGCATTCTAGTGCAGAAAGCGCCCTGGCCAGCCGCCTGGGGCCAAACGCGCCATTTCAATTATAGCGCAGGCTAGATGGAGATGTCTGCTGCCAGCGTTTCCCAAGAAGGCAGGCTGCTGCTGGCTTTCTGTTACCCTCAAGTTTATTCTGTTAAAACAAAAGGACTGCATACACGCTGTCTGCTCAATGCAAATACGATTTTATTAACCATGTAATTATGTTAAGATGTATATTTACTGTAAATACTGCAGCATATGTCCCCTTCTCCTACACACTTAGGGTTCAGGTGTCCCCACAGACTGGGCGTCTATTTGTTTATTCGTCACTTGGTTCATTTGACTTGTACATGTGTCTAATAACTGCTGTAGTATTCTGTTTTATAATTACGCCCCGGTTCAGCTTCATTCCCGGCTGTCCTTATTCTGGTTTCTTGATGTCTGGCGCCAACCAGCGTGAGACCGGACGAACGGTGCCGTGAAAAACACAGCTGGCTGTTCACTTTTCATAAGGTTCTCAACTAGTCCGTGTTACTCGGTTACCATAGCCTTTTAACTTATTCTCCAGATCGTAGAAGTTAGCAAACTGAATTGTTCTTAAAAGGTTACAAGGGAAAATGACAGAATACATTTATCTTGCTGCACCTCTTTCAGTGTTTTTTCAATTCGCTTAGTCTCCCACTATACGCTAGGTTTAATTTCTCAATGCTGTTGTTTTATTTGGTTTTTCTTATTAATGAGCAGTCGACTCGTATAGAAAAAGTAGTGCCGAGCAGCTGTTTGTGTTAAATTTATCATGGGCCTGTCCGGAAAGTGAAGCTCCAGCCGGGCTGTCCCTTTCCTGCACCCACTTAACATTCTGTAAAGCTTTCCTCTTCGGGTGAAATTTCTTCTCCCCTCGAGCACATACAAAAATGAAAACATGTCCCGATCTGAAAGTCGCTAAATATGTCCAGAATGTGTACATTTTAAAGAGGCACACGTTTTCCTAAACGTTACGGGTTAATATTCATCCTGTATACCCTGACTGTTCCCTGCCCCCGAGGACACGCTCGAGGCTCAAGGCGACACTAAATTGGATGGCTATCGGTTTATTGTGTTCGTTTACGCTTTTCTGGAATGAAATGAATAAAGTCATTTCCAAGCATATAAAATGTATTATACAATTGAATATGTTTACGGTCTAAATGCAAAGGCATAAAGATAGAGTTGGTGGACATGGGGGTATCATTACAGTGGTTTAAATCAACTTGACACAGTAGTCGTCCACATTAAAGCCTGTTATGTGTTAATAAACTAAGCCACCCCTAGAACCGTAGGTGTACATATGGTAGGTGAACCACCGTTCAAGCGAAACCCGTGTCTAGGAGCACATGTATGTGTCAGTGAGGTGACCTCCAGAATATTGATACTGTTTTAATGCTAAACGCGAAACCCTCTGACTGAACGCATTCCGTAGTTTTTGCACCGATGCCGTCAACGGTCATTTCAAAATGAACGTTTAATTATTTGTTTGTTTATTTCCATGCTTGTTAGAGATATTGTTTTACTTAAATTATACCGTAATTTTCAGCGAAATTTCATTTAAATCCATCACCATGTTTTAATTGGTCGTGAAAATTGTTTCCAGTGTTAGGTGCCCGACTTCAATATTCAGTATATAGGCCACAGACGTTTTTACAGGCTTGTGTATATGTGAAAAACATTGCATCATCAATACATCGATTTCATTGATTATATTTATTTGTGTCGGGAACAGTTAAATATGTTTGTGTATGTATTGCTTCCATTGATGTTGTACACCCGGTGTTTGCATTATGTTTGCGCGTGATCATTTTGGAATAATTATCGCAGGATAATAGCAGAAAGAAAGTCAAAACTGCAGAGGGAACAGTGAAAATGAGACGTACAGCATCCATAAATGCATGACCCAGTATGAATAGTAACTTTGCATGTGTCATTAACAGAGACAATAAAAGTATTGCAAATTAGGACAATCCGGTGTTTTTCTGTTTTGCCGTCTTATTCTCGACAGTCATTATTAAATGTCTTTGTAAACTGCTTAACCAGATGGAATTGCTTTGCTGTGGCACAAGGTGAGTCAATACGCAGATAGAAATCCATTGCATGGTCACATCTGGACCCTTCCTGCATGACTCTGTCCTTTCTCAGAGTTTAATTTGTAAACTGTAATGTAATACAGGGCGTTGACTTTACATGAATTATTGCCTGAATCCAATTTGTCATCTCCTGCAAACAACATTGTAAAAGCATGTGTTGATTAGATGACATTTAAAGATTTTCTGCCCAGGAACATAAAAGGCCATCCCATTACTTGAGATGTTAAACGTATGTGTTTAATTAAGTAAGCTGGAATGTTGGAATTCTTGGCTCCATTTAGCTGGTATTTGTTTAATTCTGTGTGGGTTTTCTAAAACTAAATGTACTGCATGATGCTCCCCACCAATCCAAATTAGCGCTCATTAGCATATTTCCAAGGCTGTCACGTATGTATAGTGGTGTTGCACAATGATTTTGTATCTTGTTTTCAGACTACAGATTCCTCTCTCGATATCTGCTGGGACTGGGCACACTATGGAAGGTAACAGTAACCATAAATATAAGGCTGAAGGAAGCTGTTCAATGCAACTGTCCAGCCAAACGGAGGACATCATGTAGCATTGCATTATAATCGTCTAATCCAGGCTTTCTTCCAGCAGCAAAATGAGCAGCAGGTCGTTGTGTTCTCATGAAGTAATGGCTCTTTTGGTTCTGGTTCTACGTCTTCAGGGTCAGCCTATAGTTTTCAGTCCACTCTTCTGAGGAAGACTCTAGAGGCGCTGTTTTTGTTGTGACTTCTGGTCATCTTTCTGTACAAAAATGTTAAGTATTAGTAAGATGTTGCCCATTCCTGAATGCCTTATTTTCCCATTAAAACTTCAAACTTAAAATTTCAAAATTAAAATTTTAAGAACTTTCAAATTAAAACTTCAAGTCAGAAAAATGATGTATATCAAGATGGTCTTCACTGTGTTTTGGTCAGTTTTAATGTGATAGCGGGTTTATTGGGTTGAATGAGTGTGTTCATATTGCTTCCATTTTCAGTAATATGCATGCTTTATATGTGTCACTCTGTTTATCTCTCTCTCTGCCTCTGTTTGTCTCTCTGTCTCTCACTCTCTGCCTTGCCCTCTCCCTGTCTGTCTCTCTCCCTCTTTCTGTCTGCCTCTCTATCTGTCTGTCCCTCTCTCTGCCTCACCGTCTGTCTGTCTCTCTCTCTGTCTTTCCCTCTTTCTGTCTGTCTCTGTCTGTCGCTCTCTCTCTGCCTCACCTTCTCCCTGTCTGTCTATCTCTCTCTCTCTTTCTCTCTCTCTGTCTCTCTCTCCCTCTCCCTCTTTTCTGTCTGCCTCTTTGTCTCTCTGTCTCACTCTCTCTCTCTGTGGCTGTATTTCCCCAGTTGTCTGACTTGCTGCTTGATATGTTTATGCATCTGTAATGCAGCAATAGTTATTGTTCTTTCAGAAACTACATAAAAATTCTGGTTTATTATTAGAATGTCTTCTGTTGTAGTGCATTGAAATAAGCATCCAAAAAGGTGCCACAATTCCCACAGGTGTAGAATGCCTGCACACAAGTTTGTTTAAAGTCATTTGTGTAAAAATAACAGATTTGAATTCCTGTTGCAATTGACTGTCAACCTAGTTTTGGACGTGGAATCTTGAAGCTCAGTTCATTTGGTCTGCATTTAAGTACAGAAATTTAAGCATTTTTTTGTAATATGGCATATTTGTGTACAGCAGCTTCAGTAAAATAGTGCATTCATCTGTCGAGCCAGGTGCTGGATTTTATGAGTGCACAGCAGAGAGGCCATTGAGTGTTTATATGCTTTTATGTCAAAGTTGTATTAGACAAAGACCACCTATGTAGGCCATAGTGTTTTCTTGCTGTGGTCAGCTGGGTTTGGAGCAGCCAATATACTTTGATCCTGAGAGCATCATCTTGGTACACCTCTAACTTCATCCATGTTTTGCAAGGGGAAGTCTAAATGCTTGTGTTCAGCTAAAAGGGTTAATCTTATGGAACATCTGCCTTGGTTGTTTTGCACCTGAAGGTTTGGCTACAGCAGGCCCACCTGTCAGAAATTCAATTGAAAGGTGGCATCGATCATCTACGGGAGGAGAGTGGTGCAGCATGGGAAATGTGTCCCCAGGGCAACATGCTGAGGATGTCTGTGTGACTTAGGAATGAGGAAACTGAGATAAATGATGCAGTGTGTCTGGTACTGTCATATAACCTACCTTTGGTGAAGTATAACACTGAGGTTTGAGGATTACAATGGGCTGCCAATGAAGAGCAAAGACTAGGTAATGTATAGCAGACCTTTCTGTTAATTGCAAATGTTGCTGGCTTAAGGGTTACTTGACAGGTGTTCATGTTCAACGAGGACATCTTGTGGAAGGAAGCTGGAGTGCAGCAATACTGAAGCCACAGAAGCTGGTCACAATTAGAATGAGAATACTTCATTGTTATTGTACAAAGCTGAAGGATGATACAGGTGCAGACACATTCATCACGTGTAAATTATGGGCTCTCCCAAGAACACCTAAAAGGTTATATGGATAATCAAACTTTAAGAGGTGACACGTTCTAGTTCGGCACCGTATGTTAATATCGACAATTAATGCTCTTCTCAAATCACCTTTTCTTCAGTTTATTGTGCAGTCACAGTGTCCCATAACAAACCGCAAATGTCGTTGTTTGCAGAGATTATGGAATAGGAACAGGAATGCAGAAAGCTGGGCTGTGACTGGTTGCCACTCCTGTGGGAAAGTTAGCAGACTAGCTGTAATTCTAGCTGATGATTTAATTCAGAAATGAATTGATGAGACAAATGAGGCTTCAAAACCCGTGGTAGTTTGGCACCCTCTCATCGGTTTTGAAGGCTCATTTATCCCCAGTATTGATTGGTTAGTTCAGGATAGTCCCACCCACTATGGGTATTGAAGCCTCATCTAGTGCCAACATTGTTTGGTTAGTTCAAGATACTCCCATTCACTACATGGTTTTGAAACCTCATTTATCCCTAGTATTGATTGGTTACTTCAGCATACTTCCATCTACCATGGGTTTCAAATTCTGTGGTTGCATTTTTGTGCATTATTTATGTAGTATTAGAGCATCTTGGCTGTTGATTTCAGTTATGACAGATTCCTGCATGGTGTTGTCTCCATTTCTGCCTTGTTGTGTCAAGAGAATGGTGAAGGTACATGCAGCGAAATAAACATCTGGGAGAGGAGACCACAGGAGAGAGCAGAATAATCACTGAAGTGAGGTGTTGTGTGAGGAGCAGTGATGCCATGGTGCCCTCAGGCTGTGTTGCTACACCATATTCATCATCCAGTTACGTCTGTACAACACAGACAGTCCTGTGGAGGGCTGCTATCTCCAGCTTGGGAACGATGCGCATTCTTACCATCCACATTGTTTACCTGCTCCAAGAATGATCAGTGACATTTCAGATGGGGTGAGTCTTATCACCAGGATGTTAATGGTGTGTGCGTTTTATAGCACTTTGTATCAAGTGGTCAGGAGTAGTACTTTATTATAATGAATAAATAATAAGCAAATCTGAGTTCTTAATTTTTCATTCAGCTGGAGTCAGAAGTCCATCCATATATTGGCTCAACTACTTACCCTTTGCAGTGTTACCTGGAGCCTATCCCTGGCAGCACTGGGCACAGGGCTAGGGTGCCAACCCATTGTAGAGGGCAGCCTCATACAATGAGCAATATAGAAATGCTTTGGGAGGACCTGGAGGAAGCCTGTGAGGTATGGGGAGAACATGTACACAGAACTGAAGTGGGATTTGAACCCCAAACCTGGAGGTATACGGCAACAGTGCTGCCCACCAAACCACCATGTCCCCCTCTGGTTTCAGGGGTGCCTGTGGAACTGCTAATGAAACTGCACAGGATAAGTGTGACTGATTGTTTGATTCACGAGTATTTAGAATTTACCTCAGGACTCTAAAAACTGACTGATAGCCTTACACACACAGCTGGGTCAAAGAGGACAGTGGATTGTTTCCAGATGGACTGGGATTACTGGATTTGAACCTGTTTTAACTGGAGAACACAGAACATGCATCAATTCATGGTTTTTGCTTGGCAGATGTCAACAGGCCTGAGAAAAGACACCTGATTTCTCTTTCAATGGCTGTTAGCAGAAATATGTTGTTATAAAAACAGTGAGAACGCAAATTTAAAAGCACAGTGTATACTAATGGCAGTAACATAAACTTTAAATGCTCTGCCCAGTAGAACCTCTGGTAGGAACCTACAGTTGTGTAAATTGTGACCATTAGTCCAGATGAACAGTGATCACAGTCCTTCATGGTATCCACTTGTTAGACAACCGATCAATGCTTTAAATGATGCCACTTGGGGTCTCAACTACCATTGTCCAGCCAAACAGGTATCAGGCCAAGTTGGCAAGGTAACAGGCCCCCGGTCAGAACACATTCGATCCTTATTTAAAGGTCAAATCATTAACTTTTCAGCAGTGGCAAGCAGAATCAAAATGTTTTCCTGCTTGACTGGTGCCACAGCATTGAGTGAAACCGTTAGGGGGGGGCAGGCAGATCAGAAATGGTAGCGTTCATCTTTGAAGGGGGGAGGCAGATTTTCAGGGGGCATCGAGCCTTTGTAGTCATGCTGCCGAGACCTGAAGCCAAGATGGGGGTCTGCGGCTTTGTAGTGCGCGAGGCTATGACGACAGAGCCGGACTCTGAAGTGCCCTGTGAGGAGCCAGGGGCTTGGATAACACCCCAGCCCCCCTACAACGAGGGAGCAGAGAACCTAGTGTATGCGAGCCTGCGGAGAGGTGCGGGATGGGGGTGTTTCGGGGGGGCTGCGGGACAGGGCTCCCTGGGAAAGGGCTACGGGCTGATGAAATTTTAATAATTACATGTGCAATCCTTCACACACAGATACACACACACACACACATAACAGTAGCAATAAAAACATCATAGATATTTGGTCGTAATTTAATATATGGTTAATTTATTTGAAGATTTTCACTGCAGTACATTTATATCCTTACTGTTGAAACTGGTATTAGCCCCTGGTCTTTACAGCAGAAATACAGCCACAAACAGAGAGAGAGAGAATCTATGTGGAGTGTCTTCCTGGGAAAAACAATAAAAAACAATGCAAAAACAGACATTTTTTGTGAATAAAAGTATGACCGTTTATGCTAAATTGAGAAGTGCTGAATAAGTCTGTGAGTTTGACAATTTTCTGTAATACGATATGTGTCATTACATACGAGATCTCAGATTCATATGTAAAAATAACTGGGAAAAAATTCTTTTCATCGTTCTTCATCCATCTTCTAACCATTGATCCTGGTCAGGGTTCACGAGGGACCATGGATCTGATCCTGGGAGTACGGGGTACAAAGCTGGGGTACACCCTGGATGGGATGCCAGTCCATCAGACGGGCACAAGGCTGGGGTACACCCTGGATGGGATGCCAGCTGTCAGTACTCTTAACAGTGTGTTATTGGACTGCAGGAGGGAATCAGTGTGATGCAGGAAGAACACGCAAACTCCCCACACACAAAGCAGAGGTAGGATTCAAACAGTGCTAATCAATCAACAGCTTTTCATGTTATTACACATAATAGCACAATATATTCAATCTTAAAATCAACTGGTATAAATACAGAACAAGGAGTCACAATATAAATCTACATATTGTATAAAAATAAATAACTGGAACAGTGTGAGATGAATATATCAACACAAAGCCGGAGAGCTGGCACACAAATGGTGGATCTCTGATGGATGACTGTACTTCTACTCATAGCATCTTTCAGGTCATCGCCATGATTTCTTTCTAAAGGGAAAATGTCACATGTAGCCAGTATGAAGCTGTTTGTGTTAATAATCAGTTGATTTGGAGAAACAGTGAAATATATTTGCTTAAATGTTACATGGAACACGTCTTTAATCAGAAGCACTTTGTTTGATTGTTCATGGGAATGAGTTGGTTTACGTTACCTAGTCAACACAGGGACATGCTTGAAGTCACATGGCCGTTGGTCAGGTAGGTCCGTTCCTATGGATGTTGCTACTGTGGTTGGTCACTTCCATTTTCAGGATAATCTCTGACTAATAATCCTAGATGTCTGTTTTTGTTCTGGACTTAAAATGATGGGAAAAGGCTAAAGTAATCCTGCTGTTTAGCTGGCAAAAATCACCATCTACCCGTGGGTTTGTGTAGGTGCTGTCAGAGGATTTTCACATGGCACGTTCTTCTTCAAAGTCATCCTCCTTGTAGTTGCCATCAGACACTTTCCCATTTCTGGAACTGGATTCGCCTTTACATGTGTTGTCATCCACAGGCAGGCCACAGCGGAGCTGCTTGTGTCGGGAGAGGAGACCCACGCATGCAGAGCCCCCGTGGATGGCCTGTGAGGACAGTCACACCTACTCGACCTGGCTCAGAAGCTGTGTCTAGCTGCCTCCATCCAGACATTCTGCTCTGGACAAGAGTGCTACTGTGTAACCACAAGGCCAACTTGATGAAATTTCTGCCAACATTGAGGAGCAGGTGTTTTTATTCTTTGCCTAAGACCCCATTCTCCTCAATGGATTTCTGTCATTTTATTTTTCAGATGGGTGAGGACTTATTCATTTCCTTGTTTAACTTTTAGTCTGTCTTTTACTTGACAAGACAGTTACATGGTAATAAAATGTCTGAGTAAAATTTTCATATACAAACCTTTACATTTAAGTAAATAATACTACATGTGACGTATTGCTACTATCTGTCATGGACGAGCAAGGTGATGGATCCAAACTCAGAGAAGAACATCCAGCACATGGGGATGCTGGGAATTTTACTGGGTAAATGGCTTGCGTGATACAGGATGGACTATGGGGTGAGGGGGCCAGGGGCACATCCGACAAGGAGACGGATGAGGGGATCCTTCAGGATCACTCTGGGCAGCAGGGGGGAAATAAGGGACCTGAAGACAGGTAAAAGGCGGGGCAGATGGGTTTATTGATAGAACATGGGTACAGTCAGACAACCAGGATTATACAGGCATTTGTTTTGAGCAGTGGATTGGAACTGCAGGAGGGCAGGAGCAGGGGGTCCCTCTGGTGGCGAGCCAGGAGAGGACGTGACACTTCAAAAGGGAAGTGCATTCATATACAAAGTGTATGCAGAATATGGATGTATTGGAGGTGAAGGTAAAGCTAGCTGCCACATTATTGTCTCAGTGAAGCTCCTATTCTCCTTTTCCCATCTGGCTTTGCACAGGGAAGACCTGCCCCCTGCTAGACAGTGAATTTAAGAGGGTTGCACAGAGTTACACTTGCAGGCACACACAAGTCACTCCACATATGGCCAGCTGCAATGGACACTGATGCTCTGAAATAATAATTCATTCTTTGGTAAGGGGGTAATCAGTCTTTGGAAGAGAGTCATCTATCCTAGTGAAGGAGGGCTTTGCTCTGAGAACTCGTTCCCATAAGGGGGGCTGATGGTATCGGAACACTGGGCTGTTTGACGGGTAGAACGGCCCACGGCGGTATGCCGTGTGGCCCGTGGCATCCGTCAGTTTACCTACTCTCTTGGTCTCGTTGCTGGAGCGGTTCAGACGGAAGCACGTTGAGGTCATGACAAGTGTATCGCAGGTGAAACATCGAGTTGTCCTGCATCGCCATGTGTTGTGGGGGGAGTCTGAATGGGATGTGACCCTCAGTGCGTTTGTACACCAGCATGGGTATGCATTTGTAGCCCACCTCTGCTGTGATGCGTACTGCAGTATGCTAATCTGGGCTATAAGTAGACACATAATGACATACACATGTGAGCCATAAATATGCTGAGGTATAACTAACAATGTGATTGCTTATTCATTGAAGAATTTGGAAGTATTGTACATTCAAGCTCACTGCACTACGGCTTCTGTTGGCCCAGCAATGTGCAGCTTTACATCCTGAACTGATATCAAGACTCAGGATTGGGCGGTTCACCATGACCTCATGCGTCCAACACAGAGAACCGGGCATCTCTGCTCTTAGGATTCCTTGTGAGTGAGTCTCACATGTTCCCATGTTCTAATGATCATTCCTCCCTAATTTTTTTCCAGGACACAGGAGGACACCAATCTAAATCTCTGTCTTCCTCCTGAGGGAGTTTTTCGTTGCCGCTGTCGCCTTTGGCTTACTCTCTGGATACTCTGGGCCCGGGACTATGTAAAGCGCTTTGTGACAGTGCTCTTTGTTAATGGCGCAATATAAATAAAATTTAATTGCATTAAACTGAAACTTAAACACTAATGTATGTGTCTATGACTGAGTGTATCTGCTGAATGATGTTGATTATTCATATTTTATGGAAATTAATGTTTTAATTTAGCCATATCCTGCTGTCTTGGCTGTGGCTGCTCCAACACATTTTAGCACAGCTGTGTCGATTTTTAAAGCATAAAATGGCTAAACATACAGTTAATATAAATCAAGTTATGAGTTAATACGAATATCAGCAGGAGTCGTTATTTATGCCTTGCTAATGAACGATTATCAATTACGAGATAAATAACTACTACTATAAAACTTCTGCATATTTGCTTGTTTAATGTCACACGTGCATTCAGCCTGATCTCCGCTTCACATCCGCAGGGCTCCTCAGTGCTGCCACTGTGTGGCTCTTTTCGGAATTGCAGCGAGCAGTAGCAATCTCTACAAACTACTGAACACGCCTGCTCTGGCCGGGTAAGTACAACAGTTTGTGTTTATCGAAATGAATATGCCCAGCAAGTAGTGTTTACCAAAAAGGCTCATATTTTTAAGTACTACTTCAGTACTAATTTGGATTGGTTTAGATGGCTGGAAATCCGTTTTTTTCGCACACAGTTAATTGCACAGACCCATGCCCTTCAATAAACACGTACATATTCAGAATCAGATTTGATATCTGGCTTTGTAATTACCCCGAATGTCTGGGTTTGCATTAAAAAATCGTGAAATGAAAACAGCGTGTTTCTGGCTTCCAAGACAAATAAACGTCAAAGTGGGGAGCGGTCCATATATTAATTCGGCCAAATGAATGAAATCACTCTGCGTTTCATTCCAAACACATAATTTACTAATCCGCAATAAACTTTTAGGAACGATTACATCAGGATTACCAGATTATATCAACCGACTTTAAGGTAGTTCGTCGTATTAATTTAATCCATACTATACGACACTCCAGGTTTGTTCTCTTTAACATAATTATCAGCAGTTTATTAAATTAATGGTGTAGTAATGAGTGATCCTGCCATTGTTTCGGGGTTTGTCCGACTTTTCTTCCGTTTGTCTTTTTCTGTATGAATAAATACTGTTTTGTTTTGTACAATATTGTGAATTTTGCTTGGAGCCATGCGAGTGTTTGTGTGTTCGGCCGCCAGTGTCCTTAAGTGTCTTATTGCTCGACAATAATGGTAAATAATGTCACCCTGAATAAGAAATGAAATATCACTTTATATACTAATAAGGATAACTGGTGCTACTAAATCAAAAAAGGTAAATAATGGTATTTTATAGTCACATCCTGCTGTATTTATAAGACATGATAACCATATTAAACTTTGTAATCACTTAAGGTCAATATGTCTGTAGAAAAATGGACTATGAAATGTAAGCCTGTGATTATTTAGGCAGCTTTTTTTTTTTTTTTTATTCTGATTGATGGTCTTGTCAATATCCAGCCCCCACTGACCCCAGACCTGTCCTCAGTACAGACTTGTGCATGTCCAGCTAAACTGTCACAAGTATTAAAAACATGATGCTGGTCACTAACGGGCGAAAAGAGATATTCACCAGTTTCACGTTTTCCATTCGATCGCTGTCCATTGCTCTACAGGTCATTCATACGTTTGATGGTGTTGGGGTATCAAAGGGTCTTAACGTTCCTGTTGTGCCTGATTAATGCAGTATACGAGCTGCAGATAAGCGCAACATTTGATTTCCCATGGAAATGTGGCTCACGGTCCTTCTTTGCCATACTAACATTGCATGGTGTCCTTTCAGCACAGCCTCAGTATTGCTGCTCTGGTAACTCACTGACCTGAGATGTTTGAAATGAAAACAAACAGACAGAGCCGCTAAAGACAAACAGAAATGTTTATTTGTAGACAATTCGCAGAAAACAAATCACTTACCTGATTATTGTCTTTTTCCTGATGCACAACAGTTTGTTGGCAGTGAAAAATAAGGCAAAGGGCTCATATATATCTCTGTATGTTAAAAACATCTTTGTGCACTGACAGTAAAACAGCTGTACATTCACTTCCAGCATACACTTCGATATCAAGGCATTGCACCCACTCACTCATGCGAGTGAGAGGCATTTCATGGGGGGTGGCAGGTATGGGCTCTAGCTCCCCTTCTGGGGGCTGACACTCAGCGCACGATGGGGTCAGAGCACCTGTTAGCTCAGAATCAGGGAGGACTTGGGCCATGAAGCTAACGTGCTAGTCAGGATGGTTGTGCTGACCTCATTCTGACTCTTTGTCTGAGGTATTCATCCATTCATTCTGTGGATCTTTCCTTCACTCTCTGGCTTCTCCAGATAATTACAGAAGGTGCCCTCCTGGCTTGTACTTTCAATGCAGTGTTGACTGCAGCATGGCCCACAAGCTGACTAAAAGGCGAGGTCGATATCTCCTCTGTCTTTCTGCAGCATGTGGTCAGCTGTGCTGTATTACGTACCCTCCCCCCAAAGGTCCTCCCCCTGTCCTCGAGCCACACCCTGATGGCGGGGCACCATGCTATCCCCACACCACCATATGTAACATGGCGTCGTTCAGGTCCTAAAGTCCACCTACTTTCTTTTCCATCATTTGTTAGAAATACCCTGTAGGCCATTACTTTCATAAAACTGACTACAGAGCCCTCTGCTAGTCACTGTGGGAGTAGTCCTGTGGTCATGACAGAGTTCAGTCAGAACCAGGTCATTTATTTTTGTCTGTGGGAGGGTATGTATTCCCAACCCAGATATGGGTAGGGGTATATACTGTCTGGGAAGGATATGTTAATCTGGGGTTGAAAATGATCACAACCTCATATTCCTGTGTCTCCGGGCTACTCTGTTTGCTCAGGGGTGTGGTTTTGTTAGCCAATCAAGCAGGGTGCTCTCCTGCCACGCCCACATGATGATGGCTAGTGCGGACTCAGCGGGGGCGCTCACTTCAGCTGTGATGCAATACACAGACCAGTCGACAACTTCACAAACCAGGAGGTACACAACGAAAAACGGCTTTATGCTGAAGCCCGTTATATAAATGTGTAAAAAATATATCTGCCTTTAAAAGGCTGACGATCTTCAATGGCTTAAATAATATATTTTTGTATTTAATATACACAAGCTCCTGATATATGTAATCTCTGATATTTTGAAAGGGCATATTTTTGGATTTACACATTAATGCACAGGGACCAGCCTGCCGTGACAGGACCTGAAACAGTTGCACATTACTGGTAGCTCACTAAATCTAGAAGGTTTGGCCTGCTCTGCTTAGGTGGAGTCTTAGTCTTAGTTTCAGCATTCATGTAACACGGCTGATCGTGGTGTGTGTGTGTGTGTGTGTGTGTGTGTGTGTGTGTGTGTGTGTGTGTGTGTGTGTGTGTGTGTGTGTGTGTG
>JAACJT020000016.1:150787-254095 GCA_009936485.2 Gymnarchus niloticus | reverse complement strand
GGTGTGGGGGGGTGGGGGGGGGTGGGTGGTGGGGTTGGGGGGTTGGGTGGGGGTGGGGTGGTGGGTGTGTGGGGGGGTGTGTTTGTGGGGGGGGGGGGGCTGCCAGCCACAGTGTTTTTTTTTTTTTTTTTTTTCTTTTTTACATGTTTTTAGTGAGTGTTTCTCAAAGCTATTCAGTTTGCTGTGTGTTTAGAGATTTGCAGGTTGAGGAGATCCAGAGACTGTCAGTTCATGTTACATGTTTACAAAGTGCATAATATTCGAATGGTTTTTAGCATTAGTACAGCATGACGGGGGTAGTTTCCTGTCACTGCTACTGTGTGTGACAGCGGCCAGGAGTCCTTGGTGCGGCGTCCACAGCCAGGCTTGCGCTGGCCTCAGTACAGG
Organism: Gymnarchus niloticus; assembly: GCA_009936485.2. Taxonomy (NCBI): domain Eukaryota; kingdom Metazoa; phylum Chordata; class Actinopteri; order Osteoglossiformes; family Gymnarchidae; genus Gymnarchus; species Gymnarchus niloticus. Next base: position 253,708 of record JAACJT020000016.1, on the reverse strand, counting down.
TCTTTGAAAGGCTTTGAGTAGTTGAACATAAGGTAGTCCATGTAGTAGAAGTCGTATGCCCTCTGCCTCTCAGAGGCGTCAAGCAGTGCAAAGTACTGGCGGGTGATGCGGGCGGAGGTGCGCTCCGCGTGCGGGTTTCTGTCCTTGAAGCTGGGGAACGTGAGGTTACGGGGTGCACCCGTCCTCCGCAGCAGGAAGTTGGCGTCTTCCTCAATGGTCTCGAACTTGCCGATGAAGTCGTAGTCCAGCAGACAGGGGCTGCAGAGCTGGCCCACGTGCTCCCAGTGGATGTCCATCCCCACGGGCCGGTGCACATCCAGCAGGTACTGCATGAACTCCTTGAAGGTCACCCCGGCTCCTGTCCGCAAGGCTGCCTGTGAGGCGTTGGCCCGGTACCGGGAGATGATGGGCCTCCCAAACACCGGGTGGTAGTAGGTGTTCGGGTTCTCGAACTTGTCCCGGAAAGCGGACACCAGCCTCTCGAAGGGCTCGCGCACGAAGAGCACTTTGGTGTAGGTCTGCAGCCGCCAGGCCATACCCTGGCGATCAAAGCTGTCCAGCCGCCTGAGATGGTTGCCGTAGTGGACGGCGTCGTGCTGGATGTCCCGCGTGGAGGGTGCCAGGCCCCCCAGCACCATGAGGACCCTCTTCCAGTTGGAGCAGCCCACCTTGGGCACCTCGCAGTAGAGTAGCTTGTGCCGGTCCTCCACGAAGATGCGTGACACGTGCTGGGGTGTGACGGCCCGCTTGCTGTGTCCCGTGTACTTGGCGCACACCTCCTTGGTCAGCCGCTTGCGGGCCTCCTGGACGCGGGCCAGCCTCTGCCAGCTGTCCTGCGAGACGGTGGAGGCCGAGGAAGCATCGTGCGGCCGTGCGGCAGGTGTGCTCTTTAGAAGGAGTTCTCGCCGGCGCTTGGTGACGTGGACGGGGCTGGCCTCCAGTTCCCGGGAACCCGGGGTAGCCGACTGCCATTGCCAGCTGAAAGCGGGGAACTCCATGGGGGGAATGGGGCTGGAAAGACCCCCTGTGCTGTCGTCACCATGGCCTGGATGGCTCTCTGCTGCCTCCTTGGTGCAAAGGTCCTGTGACATGGGGACAAATGTGGTCCTGTGACATGGGGACAAACGACCTTTTCACCTTGGGCATGGAAACGAGCTAATGAAATAATGACTGCGGCTCATTTTTGAGTTTTTTTTTTTTTTTTTTTTTTCCTGTGTCAATTCTGGGTACAAGAAAGAATTCTTAAAAAGCACAGATTGAACTTTTCAATAACTCCACTTGGTGGCAGTACTTAATCATTTTCACTACAGTTACCTTAAGATGAGGTTCTGTAAAGCATATTTTGCTGAAGCATTTTGTTTCTGTCATAGCTTACACTTTTGACTGTTGCCTAATGAACAAAATATAATTAAATACCAATCATTCCCAGATAGTGAACATGGGATGTAAATTTGAATTATGATCCTATAAACAAAAGTGCAAAATGGGTATGAATGAGATATTAATCTGTGTTAAATCCACTGTCATTGAGCAGTACTGTAAAACACAGCTCCACAGAATGGAGTTGGTTTGAAAAAAAAAAAAGGCCATTATTAATATAGGTTTTTTTTTTTTTTTTTTTTTTTTTTTAATACCATCCGAGGCTGAAACTAGGAAACTCTTTCATCTCAATCAGTTATTACAAAAGGGGTGGATATTTGGGGATGCGTCCCGATTGTAGTGCCGAGTGTGACAGTATGTTCGGTAAACACAAAGCGCCTAACGGGACGGAGCAGGTGGTCTCTGGGGTAGTGGGCTCACCTTCCGTACAGTGTTCTCCCCGGGATCTCTCAGGCTTCCACCTGGGGGGTGGGAAAACAAAAGATAAAATGTAAAGTTAGCGAGCAGTTAGGGGACAGTCGGACCCTTGGTATGGTGCACGGAGGCAACTTTGGTGTAGAAGCGGCTCTCTGGGCCCGTGCCTGGAGGAGGTGTGGGGGATGTCAGTTGTGTGGTGTTGTAAGTCGGGACTTGGAGGACAGTGCAACAGGGAGGTGACAAGCTGTCACAGCAGAGGTGCCATTTTAACGAGAAAGCAGTCACACAGGTGGGGGGTCTGATGTGCTGCGACCACCTGACAGCTTGCCGAAGGTGTGGAGCACAGCGAGATGCTGCTCGAACCCAGCACGAGGTCAGCGGGGATTAAATTAGTCCAAGGAAGGGCTCCGGTCATCCAAGAAGGTTTGGCTTTGAGTTCGCATTCAGTTAGCCACATTTTTATATGAGATATGGTCCGCATAATCCTGACCATGCAGAAGAAAGTACAGAGGCTGAGGGTGGAGTGAATGTATATCAGGAGCGGCCTGTACAGGGGGGATGAATCCATTATTGAGAGAGTCATGGCATGGAGTTTACCGCAAAGTAGGACAGTGACCCACTTAAGATGTGGGAAAAGGTCCTGTGGTCAAGTGGGGACACTGCTTCACAGGAGGGAGTGGCTGTGAGGAAGGAAGTTTGGCATTCAGGAGGACAGCTACGGCAAGGACGGAGGTAAGGCAGCGCCGCAGGGGTTGTGGAATAATAAGGCGGATGTCCTTCGGTAGCCAGTTAAAGTCCTGATCTCAATCCCACTGAGAATTTGTCAAAGAAAAGAGAACCATGCAACCAAGCTGCATGAACTGGAGTGTGCAAGGGTGTGTGTGCAAACCACACCAATCTAGTGAGCAGCTCTGATAGGCCTACCTACCTCAAAGGACGGAGGCTCTACCCAATAGCAAGGGGTGGCAGTCTTTTTAAAAGCAGCATATTTCAACCTTTTATATCTTTCAAAATGTTTGCTGACAAATAACTGGACAGTTTTTATGGGAAAAAGATTCAGAAGAATGTGCAAGAATCATTTGAAATGTACAGTTTCTTTGTGAATGTATTTGCATTGTACATTAAAACTTCAAATCCCGTTACATTGATTTTCTACTGTGACACGTGTGTGTATGTTCAGAGAGGCATTCCGAACAACAGCAGTGGTCACGGTAAAGCGGATTCTGTAGAACCAGCCCCATTTGTTGTCTAGTCCCTGACATCCAGCAGTCGTAAGCGTGGTTCACCTTATCGAATAACGCACCTTGCATCGATTTCCACCATAACATTAAATGAAGGATCAAAGAGCTGATTGGCTCTCGCCATGTGTCCTTCCTGTGGGCTCCGTCCACTCGGCCTGCAGCATGCTACCTGCCCCAATTACTTCCTTAGTTTGCATGGTGTCTCGGCTTCCTCTGGGTAGCCTAAAATTTGTCTTCTGGGTCAAGGTGCATTATTTATAGCTTTAAAATTGATTGATCATGTATAAAGTTGTCTTAACAGCCCAGCTATAAGGAAGAGGCACCATGACAGTGTTATCTTGCATATATACAACTGATTTTATTGTCTTTGAGCAGGTAGTAGATTGCGAAGTTGGCCCTCTTACGGCAGGATGTAGTTTTGCGTGCAAAACCCTCGTCTCACCCCATCCATGCTTTACCTGCTAATCCAGTATGTGCCTCTGCAGCTTTCAGAGGAGAATACATTCTTATACACTCGGGTGCCTTTCAAGCTGTGTATTTCTCTTTCAAATTTAATGTATGTTCACAAATATTTTTTCTTATTCAGATTCAAAGAGATTCTAATTAGTTTCACATGCTGTTCGCCCCAGTTATTATTTATCTGCACATCTGTTTTTTATTTTTGTAGGATTTGGATTCAATTCTGTGTTTTTGAGTGATTCTCATGTATCTGGGACCCAAAGCATTCCAAGGTCTTTCAGTTCCAGGGAGCATTGAATGTGTGTGGGTGAGACAGGGAGTCCTGCAAGGAGCCGACGTGACACGGCACAGTGACACGCGTGACAGTTTTTCACATCACGCGCACCACGCCCATGGACCATTGAGCGTGACGACTAATTGGGACATGAACATAGGCAAGGCAATATAGGCCTTAGAGGCTGGGTCCAGGCTTTTTGACCTTTGGTGGATTTTACTGAGCTCGAATCCATTCCCATAATGCACTGGGGAAAGCCAGTGGGTACTGTTGATGCTTACTGAGTTTTTTTTTTGTGCTGCCCTCTCATTAATCAGTCCAGTTATTGTCTTTATATGCTATATTGATAGCATACTGCTTTCTCTGCGATTTGGGCTGCCATAGAAACATACAGGTACAAGCAGGCTGTTCTGAGGGACCTCACGGGAGAACAATTTAATAACAAGAAGTAGTGTCCGTTGTTAAACTATTGCAATGCAGGATGTGTATTCGTAGGCCCCTGTTGACTAAGCTACTAGGTGCTGGTTACTTGGTGCTTTTCCTGGCTCCATCAGACTTGCATAAGGAAGTTCCATGAAATGGATGTTCATTATTGGAAGCAGATGGATTCATCATAGTGTGAAAAGGTGGCGCTTTGAACGACCTGTAGGATACATGTAAATATGATACAAAGCTGCTGTGAGTCCTGGTACGTGTGTCGTTAAACAAATGCAGACTGAGAGCTCACAGCCACTCAAAAATGAAATCGTGGTCCTATTTTAATAAACATTGTAGAGACCGTATGTGAGGGACATGGAGGATTTCTTCTGCGCGTGCCACTTGGACGTGCTCCTTAGATATTAGCCATGGAGAGCAGTTTGCGTTTTGCCCCAGTTGTCATGCTATTCTGGGCTATGATGCCGTGACTGAGCTTGTGCTCAAACAGTCGAGTGTTTGATCAGAACACTTACAGTGTCCGAAGCAGCTGCCTCGGACAGTAATGAAAAACTCATTGATGAATATTTCAGAAGGCTTTTTTTTTTCCAGGCTAGGCTGTGCTCACTTTCAGTACGGAGTGTCCTAAAACTTTTGTTTCACAGGGATAAGCAAAGGTTGTCTCTTTGTGTTGTAGCTGATACTCCTGCGTACATGAAGCTGTATTTAGACACAGCCTCTCCAACAAACTCCTGTAACTGCACTGTAATCAATACAGTTTAGTGTGAGAAGTCAGTACTCTGGCACTATATGTAGATTGTGAGTAATGTTGATTTATTTATTTTTTTCCCCAGGAAGTTAGTGTGTTTGTCGTCAAGCATAGTTGTTAGTATTCTGATAGTAGCTCATCTCTTCATCACATTTGGTGTAACAATAATAATAATAATTATTTATTATTATTATTATTATTATTATTATTATTATTATTATTATTATTGCAGTCCCAGCAAGGGAAGAGCTGTTGTACTCTTGGTGTATGGACATGCCGCTGGTTTACGAGTTACCAGTACCTTGCTATGATAACCCATCGATTGAAAGAGGGAAACACAGACAAAAGGTATAAGATGGGGAAACTGTTAAAGCTAACCGCTAAAGCTTAGCGTTAAAGCTAATGAACTGGTAAATCTGTTGTAGCGTCGATCCATTGTTAGTCAAACACACCAAGGCAGTTCTTCTCAGTTTCTGATGGGTTCATGGCAACCTTGACGTGCTATCATATCTGAGCTAATTTCCATGGAAACATAGAGAACGAGAGGACTGGAAAGAAGTGAGAAGTGATATAATTGAAATGTCGAGTCTTGGCTGCTATGGGTGGGCACATCTTCAGCTGAAGTCTTGCAGGTTAAGTAAATTTGCACAACTGAAACAGGCCGCGGTGAAGCATTCCAGTTCAATGTTGTGGTTGCTCATCAAGAGATCTGGCAGGAAATGCAGCTTGATTTTTTTTTAACATGCCTGCAAGTTTTAGTTTACAACAAAAGCCCTACGTCTCTGCCAAGGCCTGCTGAGTTTTTCAATATTGATTTTCTCTAATTTTGCGCTTGCATGTCCAAAAGCACAAAGTTGCTACTGTTGACATGACTACTGCTGTTGGTTAATGCCATTAACCTTAACGCATTAAGAATACTAATAGATAATCTAGCGATTTCACTCATTTGCGAGTGGCTGCAGCTGAAAGACGGCCCATTGGCCCAATGGCTCCTCCACTGTCTTGCTATCCATGGAGCTGATGCTTCTTTCCTACTTCAAGGAGAGCCAGTATGAGATTCCGTTCCAGATCTTTGTAAAGTGCTGCACTCTGGTAGTCTCTTTCATGGCAGCAGGGAGGTGGCGGGTTGCAGTGTATTACAACCTGATGCCAGATCACACAGGGGTGTCTTTCCTATTGATTTCATGCCAAAACCTTGGGAGTGATGAAACAGAACCCAGTAGTATTGGTTGCTTGGACACCCCTCCGCCCCACAGCTGTCAAGCCCAGCAGAGCAGATGTTTAAAGTTTCTAACATCCTTCCTGCTGGCCTTACCCTTACAGCCATCATAAAGGTTCTTCACTTCCATTCCAAATAGACTATGATTGGATCTCCAGCAAGATGGGGGGGGGGGGCAATGTGCAATACTCTTCTGGGGCTCCGTGTCATCGCAATAGCTACATCCACTCTTGTCCCGTGCACCTTGGTGTTGCCTCCAAAGAGTAGAGCAGCTGCTTACACCAAGTGGAAGCTCATGTTGATAGGGGTCAACGTGAAAACGTCACTGATGTAGCTCAAAATGATAGCCGCAGCACCCCGCAAACTACAATCACATGTGCTGGTCTGCTGATTACTTTCTATCCCTAGGCGTTTGGCCCCAGAACACTGTGTACTCACTTTTACATTCTTTTATTTAGCTGATGCTGTTGTCCAAAAGTACCCACAGCGAGGCAAACAAATCACCAGCATACAGCAGTTTAGGGGTAAAAGTGCAGCCAGGTTGGGCCTCCTGTGAGGGACCATCAACCAAGTGCAGGTTAGCACTGCACTGCGAATATGTCTGTGGATGTATTATTCCAACCCTGTGTGCCAATCGCAACATGGGGGGGTGACTGCACCAAATTTCCTTGGCTGCCAGGGACTGTGTTGTCCATGCATATGGAAAAATATCACTGAATACTTCATAACTGTGCAAACTTTTGACGACGATGGGCACATCAAAGACATCAGTGGTGTGAGTGTGCTGTACCCCCAAAACACAGAGTCGGACCACCCTCGGGATGCTGGCCAGTGGAGATCTAATGAGACACACACCAAAAAGACTTAACGTGGCTAGATGTCTGTGAACCATCCGGTAACACAGGGAAAACAGCAGACTACGATTAGTTATTTTAGGAACAAACGCATCACTACAGCTGTTGGAGTGTGAATTCATTTTTAATGACAGTGTCTGTAGGCTTATGATGTAGAACTGAAGAACTTTGTCTTTAATGTATAGATTATGATCTCAGTGTCATTTGGGTTTTGTCACATGACCCGATTCTGTGATCATGGTGTTATGACAGCCGTGTCCTTCCTAAGATTTGTGTGTGCCCAGGACCATGTATGTGAGCAGAGGAACTTTAAAAAATGCAGTTTAATCTGTTGTTGTAGTGGATTCTTTTAGTGATTGGTGGTTGTCTAAAGATGTTGCTTGCAGATGAGTGGCCCTTAGAGAATAAAGCACACGGTGCTGACACTTTTTCAAGCCATTGTGCGCTTGTACGAGTTCCAGTGTCTTGGCAACAGCAAGTCCCTCAGGAAGCTTTTTAATGAGGGATGTATCCAAAGGTGGTATTTTGATTAACAAAGGTTTTGGGTGGGCAATGCATTGATGGGACCATTGCTATGGAATCCCTGAGTATGTGTGAAACAGGAAGAGATGCCATGAAGTTCCTGGGCTTCTGGAGATGTGAATGAAGTTCTACTTCGGTGACAGCTTTCGGATTGCTCCCCATGAAGGGAAATGGGCCAGGATTTCCATCTCGCACCCTCGTAGCATTGTGGCCGGTGATGATGGGCCCTGTTGACGGGACAGGCGGACGCATCGATGGGGCCTTCTGTCAGCGGTGCTGCTGAACCTGAAGGTGAGGAGCTCTCCCACCATCTGGCTACTGCTCTGGAGTGCTAGGAGAGCCATCTGTGCTGCTAACGCTAGCCGCTGCTGAATGACGTCGTGGCAGCGGCACAAGGCCGCAGATGCGATTTAGTTTCCGTCTGATGGTGGAAGATATGCATCTTATTTTCCTACTTGTGTCAACATACAAGGCCACCTTAACATTAAGGCGTGCATTTACCTCACTAATGTCCATTCATCTAATTCATCTTCACAACAAGGCTACATCCTTGAATGTCAAAAAATCCATCTGTCTTGTAACCAGTTGTCATGGTCACGGGTTGTCTGGAGCCTGTCCCAAGCAGCCCTGGGCACAAGGAGGGGGTGAACCCTAGACGAGATGCAAATCCATTGCAGGGCAGATATACAAAGTCATGCCTTATTGGCAATTTAGTGTGTTTTCACACCCGTGCTGTTTAGTCCGTTTAAATTGAACTCTGGTTCGTTTTCCCTCTTGGTGTGATTTGTTTTGTACACATGTGAACACAGTAATCGCACTTGGGTGTGGACCAAAACAACCGCACTGACACCCTTTGGAGGAAGTGGTCTCGGTCTGGTTCCAAATTAACTCCAGAGTGGTTCATTTATGGTGAGAATGTGATCCGACCTTGATCTGACCCAACTACCAGGTGTACACTGCAAGTTTGAGCTAAACACCTTCCTGTAGCCAGGTATGCTTTACATTCTGGGGTGTGGCAGAGTGCGCAAACTGGAGCAGCTAGCCGGAAAATGAACCAAGGGCTTAACTTGGACGAGCAACGAGGTACATTGCCTTCTTGATATTTGGTCAGATGACGACATCTGTCAGCTCCTACAAACAACTCATAAAAACACTGAAATGTTCAAAATGTTCAGTCAGCGGCTAAAGGCGAGGGGGTCTGACCGGTCGACTGAACAGTGCTGTTTGACAGTTAAAAAACTGAGGCAACACAAAAGTGACAGACGCTCTTTGTAAAAGTATCCCATGATGATACCTCCATTTGGCATTCTGTTCTTACAGTTTTGCCTGGTATATTGCCCTGGTAATTCCTAAGGATATGAGTAGATTCCCCATGTTAAATATGTACTAGTCCAGAACAGCACCGTCTTCCTGTATTTACTTTCTTGCTCCCACCCCAGACACATTTGGCCAATAAGCAGACTGAACATTCTCTTTTCTCTGTGGGAATAGAAACCAAACCACTCGAAAAAGCTACAAGTTTACAAACTAATCAACTGATTTGGATCAGAGTAAACAAACTATAGGTGTGAAAACACCCTTAGAGACTTTGAATTTGTCTTAATTGAGGGAGAAACTCCGCACAACACTGAGAAAACATGCAAACTCCGCGGCCACAGAGTGGAGGGGGAATTTGTGTGATTATGATCATTTAAATCTATCTGTCTGTCCATGCATCCATCCATACTTCCATTCATCATCCATATCCTGAGTACGGTCAGGGGCAAGTTAATTAATTGATATTTCTGGACATATTACACACAGTTGGGATGCTGTTCTCTGTCCCATTACTGCAGTTTTTTTATGGTCTACAGGAATGCTTTGGTTCATCAGTCTTTTTCAGAGTTCGTGGGTAGTACTGTAGGTGTTGGCTTCTCGACCAGAGCCAGGCTGTTTGACAGGCATGCTCTACCAATGGCTGCTGTAGGACTGAGCTTGTAGGCCTGTTGGATTTGGAGAGTCTCAAACAATGTGAAATCTCATCACGGGGCTGGCTGTCTTTCTGCATCAAATCCCTGGAGAAACGCCTTTTCTGTGGAGGAAATAATGAAACCCTGGCAGCAATTCTGAACACTGAAAAGATGAGGGCTAAATATCCAAAATGGAAAATGGCAAATATGGCCAGAATGTGCCTTACAATATGTACAAATCAAATGATCCTGGGGTTGCTTTGTGTTATTAAGAAAAGCTGCTAATAATGTAAATACAGCTGAAAGTAAAAGACCTAGAACTGGGTCAAAAACTGACCTTTTCAGCTGTAACACTAAAAATAACAAAAGCTTTTGTTCTTCACTGACCATCCATCTGTCAGCCAAGAGATGGAAGATCAGATTTCAAGGCCTTGGATGGACCTCTGTCAAGGAGTGTAAACTATACCATCAATCTCTTTGCAGCAAAAACGCTTATGCGAGTGCCACTCCTTGGAGTGAACCACAATGGAGATAAAGGTCAGCTTCTGGGACCGGTGGCTGACGCCAGCTTAGCTAATGACCAATAGCGGCTCCCTGGGGAATTCAAGAGGAAGGTGACTGCCTAAACATAGACCCAGAATGTGTGTGAAAGCTTTTATAAATGTCAGAGGAGATGTAATGACTGACACCTCTTCATTTACACAGTCCTCACGGTCAAACTCTAAGGTATAACTGAAGTTACTAAATCCTAGGGTCTCTAAATCCCTTTAAAATATTCTTTAAGTATGTTGGCATGTATATAAAATGTGCTTACATCCTACCCTCTTTCTGAAGCATTAATGTCCTCTTTATTAAATGTAAGCTGATAATGGAAGTCACAGATATCACTTTTGTTATCAGGGCAGGAGAGACTACTGCGCTCAGACCAAAATGGCTATCTGAGTTTGTGGCTCCCTGTTCTCTCGTATCTCACATCCAGCTTAAAAACATGCAAACATGGATTTGTCCAAATTTCCACGTTTTCCAGGGCTGCATTCAGGGGTGTAGGTAGAGAGGCTTTTGACAGCATGAGGGCTTTAGCATTGAATTTGTCATCCATTAATTTAGGGGCCATTTAACTGAAGTTTCAGTTTAGCCAAGCAGGTTACAAAGAGGCAAAAATGCAGACTGCAGCTAACAGCAGTTTTATCTTGCTGAAAGATACACTTTGTCTTTTCAGAGATAAGACTCTGGCCAAGGTCCCCCACAACAGTGCACAGATTCAGGATAAGAGCTACTCATGCTAAGTCCATATCTTAAAATCTGATGCAGCACCGCATTTTAAACACAGATAAGGCCCTAAATGGTTGCTTATGTCACAACAGCTGCTAAATGGTGTCCCTCACGGCAATGCAGCAAGCCTGAGCTTCAATTCTTAGGCAGTCAGCCATGACGGGATGCATTGTATACCAGGCTGTGGCTTTGCCAAAGTTACCCTCGGCATCACTTTATTCACCTAGGCTGTCAGGGCAGCTACCTTAGTGGACTTCAGATGTTGAGAGAGAGCTAATTAACTTGGTGCTCTGTCAGCCATCAGGAAGCTGGAAAAGTATACCAGATGTTCTGTGATGGTCAGTATTCTTCCAGATGCTAATTACTGTCACAGCACAGAAGATTAAATGTAGTGGATTTGTTATCCTCCGCTCTTACACCGAGGCACTGAAAATAAATGGCAGGTCATTTTACTTGTGTCGTTCACATCACACGCTTACCATATGGTTTATATCTTGTGTCTAAGAGATTTATACAGTGAAATCTTCTGAAAGGTCTCCACAGACTTGTTAGTTGGTTAGCAAGTGCTTGTGTGATCCACCTCAAAGCTGATAAATCACATTTTTATGGGTTTATACATATACAGCATATAGTATAAAAAGCAGGCCTTTTTCTTGTAGGCGATGCCAAGTCATGTTTCTGAATTTCAACATATATTCAGTTTTTTTGGTAGGTGAAACCAATGACTTGTGGGATATAACCGTGAAATTCATGCATAATCCAGGAGTAAGATCATTCAAAAACCTTCGACACCGTTCCTGACGACCTCCCCAAAACCCGCACGGTTAACAGGTTGACGTTTTCAAAGTCTAAATTCAGAGGAGAGTCTGCGTACAGGACAAAACTGCTTCTTTCCTGACGTTTAAACTGCCAAGTTCAGAACATTACATGAAGTCTGGCTTGTACAGAGGACGATGCTGTCATTCTGCCTGTTTGGTCTGTCTTATTAAGATATGAACTGTTCCTTTATGCAAAGTGGAAAGGGAACCATTTACCCTTGCTTAATAAGGCAAGACAGCGCATAAGCTCATGACTGTGGCTTGTATCTGTTCACCCCCAATGCGTATTCAGTGCTCTGTTGGCTCTTTTCCTATTGCACTAAGCCTGGCAGTTTGGCTTCTATTGAAGATTAAGGGAATGAACTCCATTTAATTAATGAAGCCTAACTGCAGACAACACACAGAAAACGCCATTTTTTTGTCTTGTATGTCTAGTTAATTATATACTGTGTGTGTGTGTGTGTGTGTGTGTGTGTGTGTGTGTGTGTGTGTGTAAGTCACAAAGGAGGCTGACTATTGCTGAAAGGGCATATTGGCACTAAAGCTTGTCTTCCATTCGTTTGAAATCACTCAAGGCCTCTGGAAAAAAATGTAAAATTGCATTGACACATTTGCATGTCTTTGTAGGGTGGTCTGCTTTTTACCTGTAAGGGTAATAAATTTGTCATTGACTTAAGGCTTTGCATGAATTCCCTGTATAAGACATTGCAGCACAAGCTATTACACACTATAATAAATACAAAATGTATATATAATATATTAGACATGCAGTTAATATCCATACATATCCAAAAACAGCTCTTGAAATATGCATAGGAAATTAGACATTACACTGTGTTATTAGTGGAATATCAGTAAAGTGCTATTTCTATTGTTTTCTCTAATGAATAGAAAGTGGTAAAATTAACGTGTGCTGCTTTAACACCAATAGGAGGGATATGTGAGAACAGTACTTATGCAGTCACTTTATTTCTGTCTATTTATTAATTATGAATTTGAATTCTGAGACAGATACATGCTCTCAGTTACCTGCCAGGCAACAGTTACTCACCTAATGAAACTTTGCAGTTAACGGGGGGTTTTCAAAGTCTTGGCTGTTATAACCACCTGCTTTTGGGTTTATTCTCATTTCTAAATATTGTGTCGCACAAACGGACGTCTTTACCAGTGTTGAAGAAAGCTGGTAGTTTGTCTATTTTATAGGCCATGTTAAAACCTCACAAATAAGAGGGATGGCATGTCTTTATTTAATATGAAATCCACATAGTTGAAAAAGGTGCAATGTAAATGCTGGCAATGGCCCTATATTTTATTTAAATAAGTATTCCTTTTTTTACTGGTGTTAATACCGTTATTGGGTAAAGTCACTGCTGTATGTTTTTCGTAAATAACCCGTGTTAATCTAATCTTTCTTTTTGGTACTATAGAATGATCTTTGTACAGGTTATAATCTGTAAGGCAGGGGTGTCCAATCTTATCCGGAAAGGGCCAGTGTGGGTGCAGGTTTTCATTCCAACCAGGCAGGAGCCACACCTGATTCCACCTGTTTGATCAGTTGAGCTTGGCTTTCAATGAACTCGGGTGTGGCTTCTGCTTGGTTGGAATGAAAACCTGCACCCACACTGGCCCTTTCCGGATAAGATTGGACACCCCTGCTGTAAGGTGATGGTACATTCCCTTTTTCAGCTGGGATTTGGAAAATCTCCTCATTATAATAATGCTTTAAAAAAGGAGAAACACTCAAATCTGGACTGTGGAACACCTTCATTGCCTTGTACATAAGTAAATTTCAGTTTTGTTATTGAATGGTCCTATTATTTGTACATGAGCCATGAGATCCTCCTTTATAAAGCACAAGTCCTGCTTTCACCTGCTTCACTTGGTAACCATGGTCTTGATTTCTACACGTTAAACAGCCAAGTCAATGAAAATGCAAAGATTTTTTGCAATTGAAAAAAACCGAGTTCTCAAGCAGTAACAGACTCGTAAAAATGTTTCCCGAGTCCTTAAAGTAAAGATCTATTTTTGAAACATAGAGGAGCCTGCTGGGACCCAAAAAGGGACTACCACAATGACAGTAGAACGATACACAATCACATAGCGATGCATCACAAACACATTTGTGACCGAAAGTTCAAGAAACACTGCATTAAAGGATCCCAGCTCACAGATGACAGACTGTATCACTTAAGGCTCCCATTCTGCTGACTTCACTGACGAATATCTGATTTATATGGTGACCAGGTACGTGACTCTGATCCCACATTACCTTAGGTGGTTAAATTGTATGTAGGAACATGTTGTGTTTGTGGCCACAGAAGTAGAACCTGCCACACTAACGTTCCTCACTCATGTTCTACAGGTCTGGGTGGGGAAGATACCTTCCCAGTGTCTGCTATATCCTACCCTGTGCGTCCCCTAGGAGTCAGGGAATCGTCCTGCTGTGGAGGCTCTATCAGTTCCCACTTTTTTTTTTTCTTCCCCCAAGAGGTCTGTCCGAAATAGCTTTTAGAACGAGAACGTGGTGCTGTTCACAGTTGAGCAAATGGCACTTTAACAAAAGCTCCTCTTTCACTTCAAGATGAGCCAAAAAGGACCTTAAAATATTAATTACATGTCCATCAATAAAAAATAACCTTTGGTAAGAGTATTGTGGGGCTGCTTCCTATGGTAAGGCAGTGAAGTACACAACAAAAAGAAGTTCAAGACATTGGAAGCCTAGCAGGCGTCAGTGACCTGACCCTCTGACCCCCTTGTGGAACTGTCCCGTTGTCAGTGGTGCTCGCTATGAATGCGGTGTTTGTTTTCAGGCAGGTGTGTTAATCTGCCAAGCGCACTCGTTTCCTTTATTTTCAGTGGTTCACTACCAGGTCTGATAGTCCCAGCCTAAATCAACAGATTCCAGACGTGTGGTTCAGTCATTCTGAACCTCGACTCTGCGTCCCGTAGCAGACAGTTTTTTGTAGGCTGTTAAAATATAGACATTTTTGTTTATTTTAATATGTAGGCGAATGTTTATGGTCACTTGAACACTGATTTCATTACATTTCTTTCTATCAAGGACAATTTATGCATGCCTGACAGAAATGACTTTTTTTTTTTGGTGTGACGGAAAGTGAAGTAAAACTCTTCAATGTATGACTGTTGTCTATATATTTTTTTTTTTTTTTTTTTTTTTACGGCCAACACTAAGTATTCAGTTATGTGTGGACAATGTAGTTAGCATCATCATCACAGGCCTGTCTTTTCAGCTTGGAGTCACTGTTTCCATAATGGTAGCTCAGGCATGCAATTTCAGTATTTGCAATTTATATGGTAATTATCTTCATATCTTACCAATATACAGAGGATGAATTTGATGCATGGTAGCTTACTGGGCTGCAGCCTAGCCATACACCTTCTGGACTGTGGGGTCGGAGGTTGTGTGTGTGTGTGTGTGTGTGTGTGTGTGTGTGTGTGTGTGTGTTCTCCCCGTGTTTGGTTCCTTTTAGCTGGTCCACTTTACCCCCATAAGTGGGATGAATGGATGGTCTGTGACACAGGAGGCACGCAGCTTAAGAGCAAAACAGAATTTCACTTCGATTTAGGGTGATGTAGGCATACATTTCTGAAACATTTTATCATTTGTTACCGTAACGGGAAATTGATTTGTAAATTAGCAGTTTATCTTCCCAGGTTGGGTTAGATGACACCCTGATAATGATCTAATCATCCGGTAAAGCTTCCTGCTGAGTTAAAGTTTGTGTGTCCTTTGATATAGCAGGGTGTGTTACGGTGTCTGCGTGGAAACGCGTGTCCATTGGCTGTCGCGGTTTCCTGGAACACCTGTGTGTCTGAACACCAGTGGACGGCTGACTCCCGTGCCAGAGCTGGGCTTGAACTTGGCCGTGTTTTGCCAGCACTGTTAGGAGATACCTGCAAGCCAACGACTGAGGTGACTGTGATTTATTAAAACTCGTCACCTCCTGGAGAAGAACAGATTATGCATCCCGTTTTCACTGTCATGGCAAGAAGCCCTACTTGTCTCCCTCAGAGACAGAAATATGTCTCACCTGGGGCTGAAGACTTTTTAAAATAACTACAGAAAAAGAGTGCATGTTAGTATGTGTACAGTGAGTGCATCTTCACTCTGGGCGAAACCATTTAAGCAACAGCCTACTTCTCCATGCAGGCTGGCTCATATGCCATGGATTAGGGCAGTGCAGAGACGTGATGGATGGACTCAACCATCTTTCAGTCCAGTGGTTAAACTCATTTTCCCCATATCTATTAATTTATTTATTTTTATCTTCAAGGCAATTGAAAATAGCTCATTATATGGTTTTTCTTCTGCGCAGCTGCAATGGGAAAATGATTAGTGAATGTAATTGGTGCCTTTTTCTGTTGTTTTTCAGTAACTAGATCATCATTCTTTGGGTAGATTTTAAACTTTTTTTTTCCCCCAGCACATAAGCTGGATGGTAAAATAATGCGATTGTGTTGCTGGCTTTACAATCATACAACTTCTCATGGGATACCTTGGATGGTTGGTGATGAATAATTGTCATATATTACTTTGGTGGACAAAACAACGGCAAAAACCACATGAAAGCTTTAACTTTGAAGTAAATAAATCACAATTAGGCAGGCAGCTGCATGGTGAGCCAGATTCGGCTAAATGTTGATCAGCACCATGTGTCGGCTATAAAAAGTCTGATAGTCAGCACTTTGATGTGAATTTTCAAAGCAACGCGAGACAACTAATAGAGGTCTGCAGGTGCATTGATCACAGAAACCTACAAAATCATTGAACGTGACAAGGGGATGACTATCAGAAATCATGGCAGCATATACTAACCCTCTGTGACCCCCCCCCCCCAACAAAAATTGTACCTTCTGAGCCTCGTAAAGCTGGAGTTTGAAAACCACTCGCATCCAAGGCTGAGATGCATCATCTGAAGTAGGGAACACAAAACCTGGATCCCAGAGCAATAGAAAAAAAGTCTTTTGATTTTTTTTTTTTTTTTTTGCAATTTTTTCTATACCTGGATGGGTTTACCTTAGGAGAAATCCAACTGTAAACATAATCAGGATTCATAACAGTATGGGCGTCCATCTTGTGGAATTCATTTGGTCCAGTGATGGCTCTTTATAGTTCTATAATGAGGTCATTTAACAGGACCCGACCACACAAACACAGTTCCTTCATGAAGATAATGCCCACATATTCTGGGATGATAATTGGTTAAGATGATATTTTAAGGCAATAATGTCACATATTGTAGCATAATGATAATAATAATATAGTCTGCTGAACATATTCAAGTGTGTTTCCCTGAGCATCAGTATGAAATCATGCCTCCAATCTCCTCCGGAATCCTAGGGGACCAAGTGTCATATTTGTCTCATACTCTTAAAATGTCCCTAAAGGCCTACTGTACTTGGTTCTGAATTTCACACATTAATTTGGGGTTTCCAATATTTTACCCACCCCCTTTATACTGTAAACAAAACTGGACAGTCATCAGCTCTAATGCTCGTTTTGTTGGGAAGGTAATGATTACGGGAGGGAATATTGTAATAACTTTGCTAACGGTCCTGCACTACTGACTGTGCCTGTCACTTATCACCTGCAATATAAATCAGATTGACGGCAAGGTGCAATACCACCCCACCCCTCAAACTGCCAGTAATGCCCCTGATTATAGCTGGGGAAAAGGCCAGTGTAATTTACAGCCTACTCTGGGAGAGAAGGAATGAGTTTCTGGGATGGTTGGAAATGAGTCTGAGAAGGCCATCAGCAGTTTGAGGAATGACGTCCTCCGGTATGGAGCACCTTGTTTGACTAAGGTCTCGCTCATTCTAATGTCGGATTTTTGAAATAGCAGGGAGATGGCTGAATGTGTGCACTTCCAGGGACCCCAACATCAAATCATGGAAGAGCAGGCTTGGGAGAGTGAATTCCATTACTATTCATCTGGAATGGAAATGAAGAGCGGATCTCTCTTTCATGTAGACCTTATAGATGAAGCGTTGCTGAGGCCATCAAATAAACAGAGCAGGAATGTCAGGATGGGAAGCTGAGACACAGTGTGGAATGCAGAGTGTCCATACACATGGATGATCAGCCGGTTAGAAAGACCCTCTGGTTTTGAATGAATTCTAAAATCAGCCCTTCTGGTCTTCAAGTTCTGTGGCCTGAAGCCAGAAAGACAGAGAAGGAGCCCCGTGCTTCTCTAACACAGGCAGATCCTGAATGCTTTGTGATTATTTAAAAATGTTCCTACTACATGAGAAAATGACTACATGCTCAGAGATCATACCTATTGCAAGACTCTCACAATGTGGCAAAGGGTTAATGTCCGCATTTACAGAAACTTCTTGATTTGAGAAGCCGTCTTTTGTACCTCGGTAATGTAAACGAAGCCCTGCTCAATCTCCTCTAGAGTTTGGGGTAGCTTCTCGGCCTTTTATCCTGCTGTCTGCCCCTGTGATCTGGGAGCCGGTGCCTTCATGCACTCTTTTAGTGCTCGTCGCTATCATGTGCTGCTTCATCTCATCTCATCTGGGCCACTGGGCTCTCCTTTCTTCACTGAGATTACCCAAGACGGGAGATGGAGGACCTGTCTGTGACTCATCCTAGGGGTGGCTCACATGCCTTCCACACGTCGCGGCCCTACTTAAAATGCACTGTGACAGTCGCCTGGCTGACTAGACGCTGATGTTGACGCCTGGAGGGCAGGCAGAGTGCAAACACCCACAGCTATCACCTGGACTGGCAGTGCTGCGTGGCATTGTGGCACAGGGATACCTCCAGGGGGCAGTCTTGAGTCTGATATCAGATGATTGTTGCTTTGTATTGGGTGATAGAACTAAAAAGGGTGATCTCATGTTCACATTTATTGATTAAAAGCACAAGACTCAAAAAAGAACCCTATTGGCCTGTACTTTGAAGATCTCATTGCTAAAGCTATTTATAATTACATCAGGTGGGTGCTGACTGTTTTAGGTTATTTGTAATGCAAGGGCACAGTGAGATGACTGAAATCTCCTAAGTAATGAAATTATACCACGTTTTTTTCTGATTGAGAGTGGTGAACTTGGAACAAATTGCAGAATAACACAGCTTTGATATTTGAATGTTGACAATCGGCAGGTGGACTCCTAAGATATCTGCAAGACCAGTGAGTTTTTCTGATCCCAAACTTTACCATTTCGGTCATTGCCATGTGCTGTACTGAATAATGTATCTGTGAAATGAGACTCTCTAATTCTGTTACTGTCCACCAAGGCTTCATCTTTTCTTTACGCTTTGCCATCAAGCAGAAGATGTTGACATTTGTGTACATCTCTGCCCATCGCTGTTGTCAAGAAAGTTTAATCACGGCACCCGGAGAGTTTTGCTGGAATGAACAAATGGGCGTCATTTCCTCACTCATTACAAACAGCTGCAGTTAAAAAACAATGCAGATGTTGGGCTCGTCATCAGCTGCTTCCAAAAACAGACCATTGTCTGAAGCAGTGACCCCACTGAACATGACTGATCTCGCTGAAGACCCACAGCTCTAGAGTAAAATGGACATGACGCTTGGCCCTAACAGGTTCATTCCATATGGCTGCTTATCAATTAGCACTTGAGAGAGAAACAGCAAATGTCTCAATAGTGGATGAGTCTACACTGATGAGTAAGGACCTTGTTTTCAGCATGGCGTCCACAGGAAATTTTCCAAGCATGCTCTGCTGGGGAAGGCCCTGCATGGGTGTCCTCCTCAAAAGCAGATTTGCTTTAGTCTTTGGCAGAACTGACCTGTTCCATCAGAGCCTCATTTCACTTCATTAAGCAACAGTCTTCCCATGACCCAAGCTGTTGTTTGTTCCCTAAGCTGTTTATTGTTTTTCAAATGCATTGTCTGCCCTGTTCTTACTCCGGCGTGGTTACCTTTATTTATGAATCATTAATATCTGCATCTAGTGATGGAACAAATAAGGCTTCAAAACCCACAGTGGGTGGGAGTATCCTGACTAATCAATCAATGCTGGCACTAATAGAATTTTGAAAACCCGTGGTCAGATTTGAAGCCTTTTTTTGTCCCACCACTATCTGCATCCATATATGTATTCTCAAAGGACATAAGCAGCATTTTCCTGGGCGTTTTTGCTGAAGAAATGAACAGTTCTGTTGATTTCCTCCTCTGATATTTCTTCTCTGACATTGGAAGAGATTACTGTGACACAACACTGAGACTTACTGCTAGTGCTCAAATTTTTCTGATGGAAAATATTTTTGATAAAACAGACTGCAGGATCATAAAAATAGAGTTCTGCCAATAAAATTCACTTTATGTTCGAACATGAGATTACGACGACTCTCCAGATCTCTGTTGCTTGTTTGTCCGTCCGTCCATCCATCTTCCATCCGCTTCATTTCAGGATCACAGGATGGTTTGTGTGTATCAGTCAAACATCTCAATTATTCCATATGAATCTCACTGAAATCTTTTTAATGTACAATATTAAGTGAAATATTTCAGATGAAGACACTTTGCTGAATAAAAAATTAAATAAGGAAGGTTTCTCTCGAGAAATTAAAAAATGCTTTTAAGTTATATTCTTTTGTGTAAGCATGCTTGCTATGCAGATGAACTAGTATTTATGCAGCTGAAATGTAGCTGTCACATTCTGTTTTAAAGTATTGACATCCACAACTAGCTAAGTGGTTATGAATATGACGGCAGGACCTTTAACATGCAAATAATAGTAATAAAAAACAGTATGGACTGTATGATCTTATAATACAGAAGCAGTGCCTTAATTGCAGATTAGTGATAAGTCAAAAACATCTGTAATTTCCATACAGATGTAAGAAGGAAGGGTGATGTAGGTAGTCCCAGTGCAGAGTGAGTCAGGTGACAGGTGTTGTTGGCTAAAGAAAATCGTACTTGTCACCTAAGTCCTTTGTGATGAGCTGTCCTAGGGCACTTTGTGAATAGCTGTTCCGGGGGCTGCTGTGATGAGCTGTTCCAGGGCACTTTGTGAATGACTGATCTGTCTTGTTGTTCTCCACTAACTGGGACATTACACTGCGTGTGCTTTGGGGTTTAGCTCTAACTATGCATATTTTTTTTCTGTCCAGCCTTCCTGTACTTCTGTTTTTTTGTAGCTCTTTTTTTGCTATATCTGCTCTGAGATAATAATCGTAGTCACCTACTTTTTAGAGTACTCTCACATTGCCCTAACTTCTCATTAACCTTTTAATCAACACCAAGATTTCTGTTGCATTGTTTTATTTTTAGTTTAAACCAATGCTGTTAGCCAAAGCAACCCAAAATTTCACATATTTATGCCAGTTGATATTTACTAGGTGCATTTCCCAGTGGTGCAGAGACAGATTGCTTGCTTATTTTAATTGCATTCTGCTCGGGTTTTTTGAAAATGAACCTAAAAAAGGTAAAATTAATTGGGGAAATAACATTTTTCTGTGGTAGAACTTCTGATTGAGGTCTGAATGCTCGCTCATTTTGGCCTCCGTGACACAGCCAGCCTGCAGTCACCATGGCGACAGAAGCCCAGTCAGAGCACTGTAGGACAGCCACTGTTCCATAACATGTTACCCCCATGGGGTAGGGGGGTGAGACACTGGCTTTCTGCAGTAGGGGTCAGAGGTTGAAGGAACATGGCGGCAGGTAAGAAACAACAGCTGCCCACGGCTGTCCCGTAACTGTCTGGCCTCACCGCCATGGGTCGATAACAGGTCTCTTCTCTTACGCCTCATCCCGTTGACCGCTGTCCTTCTGCGTTGCTGGAAGGTAGCCCAGTCATGCCTTCGTGAGCCTAATTAATGCGTACCCCGCCCCATCCTGGTGCAGTGACCTCACCTGGAAGGTCGACCCCCTGGAACCAGCTGGGTTCAACTTCGGGCTCGTACATTATTCATTCCTGCTCCGTATTATGCATGGGAATTTAGCTGTACTCGCGTCAAGTGATGGTCATGACGAGGCATTATAAGCAAGGCTGAGCTTAGCCGAAGGGAGCGGGATGAATTAAGGAATTAACCTGTTTAAGTAAGAGGCTCCATGGCCCTAATGTACTCTGACAGGCAGGAGCTGAGAATGGGGCACCCCCTGTGTTGTCCTGCTGGTACTGGAGGAAGATAAGAACGCAAAGTGTTCTGATGCCTGGTCATTCCCCTCTACTCCGTCAACACGAAGGGAAGTCAGCAAGATGTCGTTTCCTTTTTCTTCTGCCAAGTTGATTGAAAGTTTGATGTGTTGCCGTTTGGTTAAACATTCTTAAAAAGTTAAGACAAGCACTTGGGATGGGCCACGTGTGACTGTGATTGCTTGGAACATCATCCAAATCATTCTTACAGTTGCACACTTGATTTTTTGATTCCAGTATGGGACTTGGAATCATTCTGCATGGACGGCGGTGTTACGATGAACCCTTCAGGACCTCCTGCAGTGACATTGAGGCCAAATAACTATGTAGGCAGTGTAGAACTTCGATAAATAATGGAGGGTCCAACAGTTCACATCTGCTCTGAGCTGAGGCCTTCAGCCATGCTCTGGGTCCTGCAGCTGTAGCACATCCTCTGCCATCTCCAGTCAGTCTTGAGTCTCACTCCATTTTAGGGGCTGAATCTGTGCACGCGTATGCGCAGCCGTGTCCGGCTTTACTAATCCTGTCATGTCCATCGGGCAGACGGAGAGGCTCTGTTTTGGCAAGTGCAGGTGAGGAGAGACACTCGTCACATGCAATGCTGTCTGCCACAAAGCTCACTAGGGACCACAGCAGATGAAGGGCAAGAGCACTCGGATAAATAACCGATAAAAACAAGGAGCATTTCAAGAAAACGAATCCAGGGGTCTGCAGGCCACACCTCCTCTCAGAATCACATATATTTATCTTGTATTATAAAGTGTTCTAAGTCTAATATGTTTTTAGCCCACACATTTATGGGTCATGCTTGCTCTGATTAGCCGTGTTTTGCACATGTTTATAGATTCATTCATCAAGCACCCATATTATAGTTGTATTGGTTTGTATTCTGTTTTGCCAACTACGTGTGATTTGATTTATCTGGTGCTGTCTGTTCCCTGTCTCTCATAGCTTGGAAGGTCTGCTTCCCGTCTCTCTTAATGTCAGGTGACCTCTGAAATCCTTTCTTCCTTTTTTCTGATGCCACTGCTTACAGAGCCCAGGGTATTTCAAGGGTATTTATTGTTTTACCTATTAATGGGCTAGTGAGGTCTTGCATTATTGTTTTTTGAAATATAATATGGAATGATAGGTCTGTGTCTGGAATGCCAAATAAATGCCCATTTTCTTGTTAATTCTCTTCCTATTACAATATACAGTATATTGATTTATGCAGACTTTAAATGTATGACTTGCTATGCTTTTCACATTCTGCTCGACGCATGCGAATTCCTAATGTAATGTGGCTCCATTGTTTCTCTAATATTCGATAAGCACCTACAGTTTCCTCCTTATTACCTTTCTGTCACTGTAAGTCATAACTGGACCATTGCTCCCTAAAACTGAAATCGGATTCATGAGCTATAAACACAGAGCTTTAAATTCAGCACCAAAAAAAAAGAAAGTTTTTCCACGTCGTTCTGACTCCTGGCGTTGCCAAAAGAATGCTCACAGTGCTTATTTTAAAAATAGCAGGTATAATGATTCCTTAAACTCCCTGGATTTAAATTCAGAAAATCATTATTAAAAAACCTTTGGGAATGGTTCACTTTTCCTCAAAATCAAAAACTATCAGTAGGAAATCTGTTGCATTCCTGGTGAATTTACCGTCAGGTGGAACAGTCCCTAGTGATATAAATCATAACCCTAACTAAAAAAGGCATCCCGCTTTGAGGCAAAAGGAAATTCATATCGTGCTCCTCCTCCATCTAAAAAATCTGCTTCCCGTTAAAAGTCCCAGGAATTTGCTGCCCGCTGTAGAAGATCAGCTTTTGCTTGGACGTTCCTCTATCCTGCCCTTTTCAAACGCCTAACTGCAGCGCACTTTGTGAACACGGCCATCGGCTTCATGATGTTCAGACTCTTTCTGCTTCCCAGGTATCATCTGTCATTATAACTGTCACTGACGTCGCTTCACGTTTGCACTGTGCGTTCTGGATGAGCACTGGTGTTGATTTCCCATTGGCTGCCTCGATACTTTAGGGGCGGCCACGGAGACGAGTGGGGAAGAGGATTGTACATGATAATTATTGATGAGTTGTAGGTTTTTACCTGCTTGGTTTAAAACAAAGAATTCTAAGTCCATTTATGTCCTGTGTATTTGTAAACACCATCTGTTTTAACTTAGAGATATGCATACTTTTTTTGTGCCTTGTGATTTAGGTCTACCACTGCAAACACTTACTCTCCACGATTAAAGACAGCCAGAGCACCTGGCAGCTGAGTCTGTTTCACTCTGTGCTGTCCAGAAAAAAACCCAGCTTGGTACACCTTTTGGGCGGGGGGGTGTGCTGCTAATTGGTGTTTCACCTTTCGGATGCAGCTGTGCCTTTCAGCTCGGAGCAAGCTGAAGCAGGCTTGTCAATAAACATGGTGACCTCCGCCTTCCAGATGGACGGGTTGGCGGATGGTGGGGCCCCTCGTGTCTCGGTATTTGTGATGAAATCCCCATGTTGCATCCACCTGCTTAGGGAATGCCCCAGTTTGGGAGAAAAGATATCCCCCTCCAAGGCAGATTACTGCATGAACTTTCTTCACATCAAAAAGGGGACATAAACGTAGGATCGCCGATGTAGTGGTAATGACTCTCAATGAACAACGGCCCAAATGCTCCAGCAGTCTTCTGTTTTGAACATGGAACTTAGCTAGTGATGAGAACATGCCATTAAGAAGAATCCTTAGCAGCTGCAAATGTTTGATCAGTGATCCTTTGCTTGTCTTTTCAATCCTTAAAAGTAATTTAATGTTTACTATCTGCAGCATATTATTCAAATCGGGTATTGTTTGGCCTGACTTGCCATTGAAACTTTTTTTTTTTAATCAACTTCCCCGAATGCAGATGGCCCTGAAAATAATTAGCTTGCTGGCATCCAAATAAGACAATGAGATTTCTTAAGAGTGGTATCCAGTTCAGAGTGTAACCCAGTCTGGTGCCCTATGCTGCCTGGAACTGGACGGATGGACGGACGGATGGATGGATGGACGGACATGGACAGATGGATGGATGGAGTTCTTAAGGGGAAAAATGCTGTGGAGCTAAAGTGATGAAGAATAGGACTTCACACAGTAATGAGTATAGTTTGACAGAGCGTTCTTGTTGTTTTGGCCTCTACCGTGTCAGTGTTTACAGCAGAGTGATGCAGACTGGCCCAGAGTGCAGCTTTCGCAGTAACAGGAAAAAGGTTGCCGGACTCCTTAAAACAAACCTTTGCTAAAAGGAAAGTGAGACTGCAATCAGAATGGTGCCCTGTCCTGCACAGTCCATTACATTAATAAGAAATGAAAGATTCTTGAATTTCTACAGCAGTGAAAGACGCAAGACGCATTACAGATTAATAGGGAATCGGTAAAACAATCCGACTTTCAGAGTCAGGTGTGATCTGAAAGGTTTCTTATCACTTCACTGCATGTTCTTCCATTCCGCCACAAGGAACAAGGTTTGCCCTGAGGGGCTGCCGTGAAATTCTGAAGCCGAGGTGGAATTCTGAAGCCAGAGCACACATCTTTAATTATTGCGCGTATCGGAACTTCGGAAGGTTCTGTGATTTTAAACGGGAGTAACAGTTTTTTGAATATTGTGTGGTGATTAATGCCTGCAGTCGATCGGCTTCTTTACAATGGCTTCAAGCTGAACAGCAATAACCTTCTGCCAGTCCCATTACCATAATCTGCTGGTTCGACTACAGACTACTCAGCAAATTCTAGATAGACTTTGACTTGTGGTGTCACACTTTAGGTATGAGTTAACCACACAAGTTTCACAAGAATTGAGCCTTTGTACCTGGTTTAATTTCTTTAGTGCTATTCTTGGGTGCAGCCTTGTGTGGAGGGAGGGACGCTCGGCCCTCTATAAATATACTAATGTCCACGCCAGTAGAAAACCACAGCAGTGCATCGTCTTACCAAGCGAAGAAACTTCTCGAGCTGAGCTCTTCACACATTTAGCATCCACCCGTCTTTCATTACAGACCAGTATACCGGAAGAGTCTCAGAGGTGGACGTGGAGATGCCTATTAGGGTGGTCTGGGGGGGGCATCTAAATGTCCTTCTAAATTCATGAACGTGGGCCCCAACGTGCTCCAAAGCCCTCCATTGCTGATCTTCTGTAAATTATTAACACACACATTTAAAGGCATTTCCTCCAGCAGGCATCGTTTATGAATCAGGCAAGCCTTCTTTACAAATGTTTCTGCAGCCGAGGAGATTAAACAGAGAGCTGCAGTTTTAATTTCATCTCTGCATGGGAATAATTTTACTGTGTCCAGTGAAATGAAAGCATGCTAGTAAGGCCTCATTCTTATGGACAGAAACGTGTGGGTGTGGGGGGGGGGTAATTGCTATTTTTAATATGTATTTTGTAAAAGAATCACAACAGGTAGCACAACTTTGATGGCACAACGTTTCTAAATATTTACAATGTCACTTGTTGCCTATACTGATAATTTAACAGTGGACATAGACATGGGTATAACTGGGTGATATCTCAGCCTTGTGAACCAATGTCCACAGATTGGACAACACACAGATGTCTCTGGTCTCCTTTGAGCAGGTCTCCACTGATTGGACAGCGCAGATGGATGTCTGAAGTCATCTGTGAGCTGGTATCTCCACTGATTGGCCCAAACATTAACAAATCTGTGACTTAAATATCATATTTACTATAAGCCAAAATTCAGGTACAAGAATCTTTAGTGTTTTGCAATATGTCACACTGGGAAATTGCATCACTTAAATAAGTTGCTTACAGATATCTTTAGTTATCTTTGCTAAAACAGAGCGCTGCATTCTTGGTAGATTTCTATACCCCGTCATGTGACCTGGCTTTTGTACTGAGCAAAGCTGCTCTGAATTTGAAAGAATTTTATTATATTGTAAAGTTCTGCACTCTGATTCATCTTTAGTTTGATTGCATTGTGCTTTGTCATGTGTTACTCCAAAATCATTTCCCAGAGCCTGCAATAGAGAGATTTAAGCCAGTAGATATTTTTTTTATTGCTGTTATTGATGCCAAAACTTACTAATTGAAAAAGAGCAATTTTGGATGCTGCTGGGGCTTAAAAGGTGGAATTACACCTCATGCAAGGTGAAAAGCATTTTGAGTTTCCCTCACTTAATATGGGAAAGCTGTAAATGCACAGACTGCTTGTGCAATTGAGCCTCTTTCCTCTAGCATTAGATAAATATTGACGAATGTGAGCGGCAGATGGCTGGAAGCTGATCTGGGCCACAGAAGCGCATATTACACGGACAACATCTGGTCACCTGTGCCTGGCAGACGGTGTTCCTGCCTCGGGCTGGCCCATTTTAGGTGAGATGAAGGGGAGGGCAGCACCGATGCCCCACCCAAGTCTCATGGCATTCACGCCACCTCTTGCTCATCTGGTCTCAGCACCGCCCAGCGCAAAACCCACACCCAAGAGAAGGGCCCGAGTCACCTGAGCAGATGGGTGGATGGAACAGAATGTCCCCTGTGTTATCCAGGCCTCTCTCGTCATGGATACAGGGGCCTGCATTAATGTGGCTATTTAGATTAGAGAAGTTTTGTTCACATGATAAGAAGTTCCTGTGATAGCAGTAGCAGACGGAAGCAGAGAGGGTGTGAAAATGTGCTCTTTAACTTAATGAATGTCATAATTTAATGGCATAATGACTATTCTGCCTTGTGTTAGTGTAACTCCAGAAGAATGCATATACACTCAGGCTATGTAAGATCACCTATAAGAACCTACCACTGACTGTCCAGTTCTCTCAGATTGGAATCTGGCCGACTTGCTTTAGGGTTGGCATGGTTGGTTAGTGTCCCCTCCCTCCACCTCATAACAAATGAAGCTCATGGTCAAAAGATGAGCTCTCCACTCAGGGACACAGTCTTCTATGGAGTCTTTTTACTTTGCCAAAGTCCTTTAGATGCTGACAATGCTCCACAGAATAATCCATGCTTTGGATTTTAAGTGATTTCTCTGCATGCAGTGCATAGCCGGAGTTCCTCAAGCGCCTTCCCTAAAACCTTCTGTTTTCTAATCTGAGCCGCTGAGGATGGTTCGTGTAACACAGTAGGTGCTGCCCTGCATTATACTCTTTTGCTGGCTGGTTCAACGGTTTTGTGCTTCAATAAATCATCAGCCTATCCTTGTCTGTGGGTATTAGTCAGCCTGAAGGGGAAACAATCGATAAAAATGTGTTTATTATAATGTTGTTTCTGAGATGGAGGATTTATCGTTGTTGTCAACAAATGACAAGGCCTGTTTCCTGTCTGAAAGCTGCATGTTAAGTTCCACAGGGTGCATGGTCTTTCTTTGTCCTTTGTCCTTTAAGCTGGGTACGGGCCCTTTGTCTTTTGTGTGGAGGCTGCTGCATTGTTTATTGCGCCTGCCGTTGAGTGTGATTGATTTCATTCACGCCTTGCCGGTACTGAGCTTTTCGTTTTGTGATCTTCAAATGTTGCGCATTTTAGAAACCGACACAGCCGGAGATCTCATTTATTATTGTTTTTTTTTTTTTTTTTTTTTATGACAACATTAAAAATTATTGTAGTGAATGACCTAAATCATGTTGTTCTGTGAATGAAGATGACAAAAAAAGGACCTACAAAAATATTAAAAATGGAAGAAGTGAGGAATGTACAATGTATTGATAGCCGGTACAGGTGTAGGAATTAAGTGATTAACATCTCATCTTGTTTATATCGTGCATAAAAATGTTAAGTTGACTTCTAACAAGTCTGTAAGAAATCATGTCAAAGAGATGGTTATTCTTCAAACAAGTGTGGGAGTAGCTTTTGATATGGACTGCTCAACTAGCTCATGTTTTGCAAGGCACAGTCAAGAAGATGCTGGTATGGAGAAGTAAAGAAAAGATCTCGTCAACTACAAGTGGAAAGAAACAAAGACTCTCTGACTGTTATGACCTTGCATTTGCTTCAGATGCCAGGAGAGACGGACAACCAACTCTGAATCAAATCATGCCAATGTCAGGCAGTTTGATCACATGCAGTTTGATCAGCTGAGAATTTCTCAGAGAGAGATACTGTGGTTGGACCGTAGTACATAAACCCATTAGTGCATCAGAAATATGCTCTTTTGTAAATAAAGTTGAAGAAAGATCATGCAGTGGTCTTACCGAGCAGTAGGAGAAAGTCACAAGGTCAAATGAGTCATCCCTCACCCTGTTCCCAACAAGAGGATGAGTGAATGTGTAGTGTGTTCCAAATGAAACCTGCTGGCTTGACTGGTTGTGTCCTGCAGTGTTTTGGCAGCTCTCTCATGGTGTGGGGAGCGTTTTCCTGGCACTGTTTAGGTCCACTCAATCCCTTATAGAGGAATGTCGGGGCCACAAAATGCCAAGCCATTCTGAGTGATCATTTTCATCTTATAGACATTCCACTGATGATAGACCTCCCTGTGTTCAGGACAGAGGCCATTCCACTGATGATAGACCTCCCCGTGTTCAGGATGTGTGCAATGCATGTACAATGCATGCTGCCATGCATTGTAATCTGGATTTGGAGTGGAAAATGTCTTTGAAATATAAAACCTTAATAGGAGTCTCCCATCTGGGCATCATGAACATGGATGTGAGCAGCTAACAGACCGTTCGCTTGTTGATGAAATCAATTATTTGGTTTCCTATTGCTAGGAGACCTGACGGCACTGGGTACTAAATCACATTGACCACACTGAAATAAATCACATTTCGTAATTTTTTTTTGCCTTTTCGAAGGTAGCATGGGAGATTGTGTGCTGTAGTGTGTGAGGAAGTGTTGGGTTTCCACCCCAATAGTGGCCAGCCTAATGGCTTCAGCTCATAGCCACATCTCACTGAACACTTCCCCTGCTTCCCATCATCTCAATTTCTCTGTCTTTTTCTTTTACTTTTAAACCCTGGGTCTCCCTCACATCCATATATGGCCTGAGGGGACGTGATACTGCTTTAGGTTGATTCCTATAAAAGATGATCTCACAGTTCCCATACTGCGCTGTAAACAAAGATGGCCGCCTTGCATGTTGCTGAACAGAATGGCAGCTTTGTGTGTGTGGTGGTGCTGGAAGTGGAATACTGAACAGGTGATGTGGTTAAAGATCAATAAGCTCTAACATCCCAGGAAAGGAACTACATTTGAGGCCTCATGCAACACTCTTGACTTGAATTTCCTCAGTAAATGTCAGGTTGCATATAATACCTGACAATATAAGATGAATTGGTCGATTTAGAAACGTTTCTGCTCAGCAAATAGTAACCTAATAGTGTTATTATTTAGTTATGTTTCCCTAAAGGAGCAGATAAAAGCCGGCCATGGGATGGGGTTTCCATAAACCAACCGTATTCAATTCCACTTGGCACGGTGAAAACGGGAACAACTGTTTTGATTTGTTAAAGATGGCGGTTAAAACAAAGGTGGAGAACAGCTTGATCCTGTCTTAGAGCAACACCACCCCCCCACCTGAGGGAGAGTTCAGCCGGAGGTGGCTGCTCAAGAAAGGCCGTAGCAGAGGGGGAGTGGTGGAGGTGATGCCATTATAGGAAATGTGAGAACCTTAGGGCGGAACCAGGGCCACATGTGGAACGCTCGAAATGAATTCGTCTGTGTACCACTTTCCCATGACACCATTGGCTCCCTGGGAACCAACACACCCTGACCTGTGAGGACTTATCTGAAAGCTGCTGAATCCTCACCATTTGGTCCCTCTCTTAAAGGCAAAGGATGGGCCTTGAATTAAATATGTATTCTATAAAGACTCCAGAGACTCTTTATTAGTCAAAACAATTAAAAATTCGTATTTCAGTTCAGATTTTTTTACAGGATAAAAAAAATTAGAAGATATGGCTTTTTCTTATAATTTCTTAGCCCTACAAATTCAACACAGGCTATGAAAAGTTTGACCCGTAAATTGTAAAAGTTGAGAAGCAGATGAATACTGTCAGAATGTAGTATCGCGATAGCTTCCAAGCCAATTCATTTGCATTTCTAGAGTTTGTTAAATACAGACTGACCTAGTGGTGATTAAAAATGAATTAAATGAAATAGTCTGTGGTTTTAAAAAAAAAAAAAAAAAAAGTTTACACGATCAAATAGAACCATGCCCTGGAGACTTCCCACAATGCCTCACAGCCTCAAGTTGGGGGCACCCTCGGAATGGCTTGGGGGATCATTTCTTATGTGTTCCGCGCACGTATTTTGGCACATTAGCTGATGAGTTCATTTGTATTACTGAGGCATCCTCCCCAGAAGCGATTAAAAAATAAATAAATAAACACTGGGCTGTCTGCTGAATGCCTCGGGGAACTCAGAGGAGCATGGGATCAAAGCTCTGCTTATTTATGGAGGATAATAAACCTAATTGGGAACTTTGTGAGACAATTGATCTGCTATCGAATGTGGACCGACGTCCCGGCTGCTGAATCAAGGATGTCATTAAATAACCGCGAGTAGAATTGGCCAGCTAAGCCTAGGCAAGTAACACGGTACACAAACCTCGTTCCAGATGGACAGCCAAAGCTGACATCATGTGCTCCATTACACTAGTATTTTTCTGCAAGTCATGCACCTAATAGCCTAAGCCTTTAAGAGCTTTTTTTTTTCAATATTGATGTAAAACAAATGGCTGACTGTAGTTACCTTTGGCACGGATCAACAACCTGCTGGTCACAAGGTCGGTTCCTTAACTACACCTGCTGTCAAGGTCCTTCAGAAGAGCGAGACTTTCTGCTGCTCTGACAACTCTGCTTCCAGAGGCATACCTGCATCTCACATGTGGTCCATGATGACCTCTCCTCCTGGCCTCCTTGATCCAACAATTAGATTTTTATTTCAGGCAAATGTTGAACTCGTAGAATAGTCCGATTCTTTCTGGTGCCTTATATCCTATTATTGAATGAATTCCCTTTATTTTTGGAGGAGTATGTCAGAACCAGAACAAAATTGCTGCTGAGGCTTAAGTGGCTACTATGATCTTTAGGGTTGTGATCTCTAATTCGGCCCTTCAGGTTACATACATTCCTAATGTTTGTCCGCGTTTCCTCTGGGTACATCAGTAATATGTGATTAAGTGAACTGCCATCTTTGAATCACTCATAGTGTGTGATTTTCATTGTATGTGTCTCTTGAAATGCACTGGCAACCCAACCAGTATTTCCCTGTTTGCTGTCGTAAACTCCCCACACCTCCTGCACTACAGTCCTATACTGGATATGTAGTTATGAAAGATGGATGAACCATGCCTCAGAAAAGCAATTGGCATTTATCTGTCATCATGACTTCAGCATGCTACATTTCAGAGGGCAATGTGGTCATAAGAGAGTCATACTTCCAGCCAGGACAAAACTGTCAAAGTCCTCCGTGTGGGGAAAACCATGGAAAATCTTTTTTATTACTAATTTAATTAGGTGGCACTTTGGGTTAGTAGGTACTGAGTCATGCATCAGTGGATCATGATGACAGCAGGAAGAGAGTCGTGGGTCGCGATGACTGCCGAAAGAGAGTCATGTCCGTAGGTCGTGATGACTGCCGAAAGAGAGTCGTGTCCGTGGGTCGTGATGACTGCTGAAAGAGAGTCGTGTCCGTGGGTCGTGATGACTGCCGAAAGAGAGTCGTGTGTCTCACTAACATTCAATTGCACATTGGCATTCCTGCTGTCCCTTGCCTCTCATAAGGACACCTGTTATCAGCTGTCTGACCCATTTAATTGGGAGTCGTGGAAACAGAGAGGGGAGAGCAAACTGTAGAAACCTGCTTGGAAATGTGAGGCAAGCAGGGTGCTAGTTGGAGCCCATCTGATCATCTCTTAGAAGCTGTGTTATACATGCAGGAGGAGCGCGGCCCCGCAGAAGTGACAGGCGATGGGGGCGGCCTGCAGAATGTCAATGGGCCCCTTGTGTTCCCAGCGGTGACCTTGTGCTGCTGCCACAGTAACCTTTATGCAGGTATGAACTGCAGAAACATGGGGCGAGTGTGCTTGAGACTGGAATGGAGGCCAAGCTGAAAACAAGGACGGGGAGTGAAGTGGAGAAACCCCTTACAATGTCTGCACAGTGCTGGGACTCTTCCTCCATGTCGTAGGTTTTAACTTCGGCTCTTTTTAAGGTCTTCATACGGTAATAGTAAAGCTAATTACTTCATTTCACAGATTTCACTGTTGCTGCCCATGCTTCATACATCTCAGGAATCAAAACAATATTTGTACATTTTATATACATGTTAAATGTTGCACTTATTCAGTTTCAGTTGTAAGCTTTCAGTTCTTTCTCTGAAATTATATTGCATTCATTGGAGCATGTACCACGTTTACTGTTCTTTTTTTTTTTTTTTTTTTCCTTTTTGAGATTTATTTCTCAAACAAATTTTAGCACTTAACTTTACATGCTGTTATGCCTAAATGCATCTTTTTATATGCACACCAAGCACTATGCCTTTGGCTGGAAAATAAAACCACATTATGAAAGATGGTTTATTTTGATTCTGCGCAAAAATAGCTTGTTATCCCACGGACGCCTACCAGGTCTGTTGGCTAACCATGAAGATCGTTTCTAAATCCGAGGGACGAGGCGGTCGCACTCATCTTACCAGCAAAATAAAATGGAACAAAAACACCTGGAGTGTGTTATTTTATCCCAGCCTTCCCCATTCTGTTTTAAGTGTTGCCCTTGTAAGGGGAATTCCATGAAATCTCAGTCATTTTGTACATTCCTCACTTCTAGACTAGGGACATATGCAAAGTCATGCTTATTTTGTGAGGAATTAGTATGTTCTCTCAAGTTTTGTTTCCTGGCCTGCGGATTACAGCTGGTTGTCAGCAACTGAATACAATTCCTAGTGAGAATTCTGCCGCTTGACTTTTTGTAGTGCCAAGGATTCTTGGGAAATCGAAGATCAGAAGTGGGAATAGGCATGTGGAATGCGTTTCTAAATTTAAAAATGACGATATGGAGATGCGGTCATTGAAAAGGGCTGAGATATGTAGTAGGAGCTGTTGGAGGAGAAAAATTCTGACCGTTTTCAGAGCGTCTCAGTTTTACTCTCCTTAGGATTATAATATGGAGGGGAGCGGAAGTATCTCTCTCCAATGTTGGCACTAGGGATAATTCTAGAAAACACGGAGCCAGCTCTCTGTACGCTGTGTATGTTGATGCGTAAGACATTGGCTGGTAATAAAATTAACGTAATGTACCTTTGGTTTAAAAACCCCCCCTTTACTCGTCTGTATAATAGAGTAAAGCTTGTGAAAGGTACTGTGTCGCTCCTTAACAGAGCTCTCACACAGCATGGGAAAACAGGTTGTGTGTGCGTGTGTGTCTGTCTGTGTGTGTGTAGGGGGGTTTATGTGGGCCTCACACAGACACCGCTCTGGCAGTGATATGTCCTTTAACCACTCACACGCCCCTGCTGTCGTTTGTTCTTGGACGTCCTGCTCTCTGCTGACTCAAAGCTTGCACCATGGGTTCACTCTGCTGTTTGTGATGCACTTTGGTGGCTATCTTGTGCCAAGTTCTACCTGGCTTTTCTGCCAATTGGTGCAGCGTGAAACTCTAGTGACTGGTTTTAACGACCGCTGATGCTGATTAGCACAGTTCAGTGCGTTATACCGGGAAATGAGTTGCTGGAATTAAAAAAAAAATAAACTGATCCGATGATAAGTAGGTTTGGTGAAACTTACACAGTCTTGCTTTTATTTTTATTTAACTTTTTTGCACAGTTGCTCATTGTTTAGTAAAGTTCAGCAAGACTAAACCTGGAAAACAGAACGGTAAAAATAGTCAGCCTATGTATTATTCTGGGTAACCAGTGGTTATTTACTCATCGTTTCACACTGCTGAAAAAGTTTCGGGAAGTGTTTGAAAATAGTTTGCAGAAGGCAGAAGTACTGGTGTCTTCTGGCTATAATCAAAATGTGGTAACAGGACTGTTTCAGGAGAACTCAGGTGGATGCAACAAGTGCCTTTTAGAGGAATCTCTGAGTAGACGTCCTGCTGATGTCGTGAAGCACAGCCTTATGGCTGTGACGCACCCGATGATGGCTCCCAATTATTACATATTCTCATATTGCTATGGCGTGGCTCTCCACTCTCATTAAGGAGAGTACATCCGTTTGGGGCTCATGTATCTGGGATGACTTGGGACCAGGAAGTTGCCCCCACGATATCAATATCAGTAAATTATTTGCTCTGATAATCACTTGATGCCTTTCCTAGCCATCACGCTGTCATGTATTGCGTATGCTGCGCCTCGGAAGCCAGTTGGTTAGGTTACCCTTGGAGACAGCCTCGTTTAGGACCGCATCAAAACATTTATGGTCAACTGTATGGATTACTGAATTAGTGAGAGCTTAATCCTAATCTTGAACTGTGGGATAGACTGAAACTCATTATATTAGAGGTAATAACTGACCATATGGGACTTAGTTGTCGGGGTCAGCCAAAACCACACAGTGTTATGGCTTAATCCATAAATCCACGCCGCACCCTTGTGCCATCATCATAGCTTTTGCATGAGGAATTTATTTATTTTTCACGAGGCTACTCAAAGAGCCTGGCTCAGACAAGATAAGGTTTTCTTTTTTTTTTAAAAAAAACAAAAAACCGAGGGTGTCTGACTTTCTTCGTAACGAGTGTTAAGACCTCATTTAATTTGCCGTGTCTGAGAAGCCAAATGTTCGAGGGAAGGGAGGGAAATAAGGAAGAAGAATAGCATGCTTCTGTGGGCTCCGTCTTGAAAGACTTCAAGGCCACTGAAGTGCACCGTGTTCCCTCAAACGCTCCTTTGCCCGACAGTTCAGGGCCGCCTCGGCGTACAAATTAGACTGCACCACAGCACAGCACTTGCCGATCCTTCTCGCTTTGCGGGGAAGCGTGAAGCCGCACTTTCCTCCATGAACGATGTGATACGGTGGCGACTCAGAAATTCTGAGAGTCAAAAGTGGGGGAGAACATCGTGGTGGCATGGCCTTCACTTCCTGTTAGCATGGAGGCTGTCCATGTATTCTGGATAAAACCGGAAGTATTAATGCTATCTTCCAAACCCTCTCTGTTTCGCAGAGATACAAGGAGAGATGGCAGGCTGTTGAATCAGGTGACCGCAGATTGTAGTGGCCAGACACATTTGCATGTTTATACATCTTATTGTGTGTCCGTGCCCTGAGAATACAGGATGACTGTTAGTATGTCCCCTGCACACTAGAGGAACATGTTAAAACTTAGTTTCTGCTGTGGTGCTGGATAAAGTAGTGTGTGATCACTCAGCCTACATTTCAGGTCTACAGTATCTCTCTCATGGAAGTGTGACTTCAAGAGCGATGAACATTTGAACCCTTTAACACGGTTGGGGAATTGAGGACGATGGATTTGTTTTTTCGTTTATTCTTTTTCACTGAGGCAAAAATTGTTTCAGAAGGTCAAGCCCATATGACATGTAAGCGGTATTACTGGAGTGTTATGGTCACCGCTGTGTGAGCCAGTACAGAGTTGGTGGGTCAAGGAGAAAAACACAGTAAATAAATGTCTCATCAATTCACAATGGTGGTGAAATGAGTCGATATTAAGTGAAATCTCCCAAAGAGCAGTGGAATAACATGTCCTCACACCTCAGAAACAGGAAAGACATGGGGCTCCCAGGGGATCCAGCAAACGTGTTCATTAACCCGACACTTTCGGTCCTGACCCCTACCCCTGCCCCTGCGTCCGCCCTGCTGGGACACGGTCACTTGACTTGAAGATAGCAGGATTAATTTGGGGCCCTGGCCTGACAACGGTCCACCAGTACGTTTTGAGGCAGTGAGCTTGCAGCCCAGTAAGACCACTGGTGAAGGAGAAGCAGCTGGGCCAGTGAGCAGGTGCTGCTTGGACAGTGGACATGTTTGGGAGCCTCGTCTTAGATGGGGGCCCTCATTTTGTATGGCCCACTCATACTGTGGTGGCTGATATAGCACAGAGCACACAGATGGTCTGTAACATCACTGTTTGTTCTCCCTGTCAGTCAGTCAGAGTCTTGGTGATGACAAACCGCATTGTGAGCCTGGTTCTGAAAACAGGATGTTATATGAGGTCCACTGGGTCATGGTGTTCCTCTTCCTGGCCTGGCAGTAAGCATTGCTCATCCGTGCTAGTATTATGCCTTTATGTTGGGTCTGAATACACTCAAGGCTTTTCCCAGAATTCTTAATAATACTGCTGGCAGATTTTGACCTCAAACCCATTTCATTTCCTTTGAGAATAAAAGGAAAGAAAAAACTTCCAGTACCTGATCGCTGAACTCCATCCATCCATCCTCTAGCTGCTTACGCTGGTCAAGGTTGGGGTTGGGGGGGGCATGAGTCTATCCCAAGCAGTGTAGGGCACAAGGCTGGGGTACACCCTGGGTGGGATGTCAGTCCATAACAGGGCACAAGGCTGGGGTACACCCTGGATGGTATGCCAGTCCATCACAGGGTACAAGGCTGGGGAACACCCTGGATGTGATGTCAGTCCATAACAGGGCACAAGGCTGGGGTACACCCTGGATGGGATGCTCTGTCGGAAAATTAGAGATGCCAATTTATCTAACTCCTTCTCTTTGGACAGCGGGAGGCTGGGGTGTCTGGTAGACAGTTGTGCAGCATGGGGAACGGCAAACGTCACACGCACAGATTGGAGGTGGGATTCGAACCCTCAACCCTGAGGTTGCAGTGCTGCCCTGAAGGGTAAACTCTCAATATCTGGAATATTCTGTAGTATAAAGGAGGCTACCCACTCATCACATTTAAAATAATTTCATTTTTTTGTTCATGGCTGCAGAGCATCTATACCCTGTATATAACTACTGGATTTTTCACAGTTCCTTCCTGATTAGATGGCACCCCTTCCAAAAATGCCACAGTGCTTCTGATATACTGTATATTTAGTTTGAAACCCTGACAAATGAAAACTGATCTTTCTCTGGATGTGTTTATTAAAAGGTGGAATATGACAGTCTCCAAGGAGACACAGCACCAGGACTATTGAGAAATGTTAATTATGTGTTATGCACTCGTATGAACTTGTTTATTCCGGAACGGTCTGCGAATGCTCTTCTGTTTCACACGTCCTTGGAGCGAACGTGAGAAAAATCACTGTCCTAATTTTTTTGCAGGTTCCCGTGTTTTTCAAGAGCCATCTCTTAAATTAGTAAAAACAGAAGGAAATGAACAAAGAACAGTGAAAGGGACTGTATATTTTAAAAATAATTTCTAATACAGCTCTTTAACAAGCTTGGCCCGGCATGGGTGGTACAGCACATTGGAGGACTGATAATGGCGTGTTGAGTGGCGGGGGTGAGTGTGTACTACTGCCAGTGCGTAGTGTGAAGGGGGCACCCCCCCTTCTCCCAAACAGTCGAGGGTACTACAGCAGCATGCGCTTGTCATTGGTGTTACATTTGTAATGCCTGAGTCATCCTGCACAGGAAATGAGCCCAGAGATTTCCAGTGATACAGAGTTCCCGTTGAAGCCTTTGGTGGACAGGAGTGCAGAGCAGTTAAGTACGTTTACTGGCACTGACAACACATGAGACGAGTGAGTGAGATTTGTCCGTCTTAATGGAAACCTATACCCACCGTCATTCAATGTTTTCTGCTCCCTCTCTAATATCTGCATTAAATCCACTCATTGGGGCATCTGGCAGACTTTATTTCGGTGATGGGTGTCTGGATGAATGTAAGACAAGACCCCAGGCCATGGTTTAATTTTGACGAGCCACACTTTGAAATCTTCAGCTTGACCCCACCTTTCAGAAACACATGAGTATTTCTTCTCACCTGTGGACAAACAGGCATTGGAGGGAGACCTTGCTCAGCTCTCTGCATGAGGGGAGAGTCCGGAGGGTAGCATAAAGATTATTCATCTGTAGCTGCCTTATTTTTTGTTACCTCCGGACCAAACTAGTCAAACGATGACCAGCCAAGGTTGAAAGTGACGCCCACAGTGACAGGAAAGCCAGCTCTGCTCCATGTTCTTTCATGTGATTAGTTATGCGATGATGTGCTGGCTTTGTGGAGTGTTTAGGATCAAAGGTACAAAAGCTGTAATGGTGAGACTCTGAAACGTTGTCCTAGACAGGCCAGGAATGGAGCGTGTATTCAGTGTGTGACATTGCTGGGTTCTGTACAGTGAAACCTTTGCCCAGTGGTAAATCACATTTATTGAGCCAATACTGCTAGAAAGGAATTATGGGATAATGTATGCATGTGCTCGTAACGGTTCCAGCTCCTGAACTGCCAAATTATGACAGAAAGGCTTCCCATATATTCATTGTATTGTAGACGGGGCCTGGTGGCACATTGATTTTGGGCCCCACTTTGTTTGCTGAGGATCACTCCATAAGACAAAGGGAAAACTTTTACTTTCTCTCAAAACTGATCAAACAAGTCTGAGAAAGGGAAAAATAATCATTTATCTTCTAATCAGGTTCTCATATTTACAGCATGTTCTGTTTAAACATCTGTCCGTGCATCTTCAAATCCTGGCCTGGGTCACAGTCAGTATGATGATGATGATGATGATGATGATGATGATGATGATGCTGCTGTGTAATGCAGCTTCCCACACGCGCACGCATGCTCGCTCACTCGGCTGTGTAGTAATCGTTGTAAATGGTGCCATCATGGTACTTTCTTGAACCGAAAGCAGTCTAATCAGGGTGCCGTCCTGTCTGGACAATAAAGAAAGCTACTGAAAGGTGGATACACGGAAGCCTTACATTTTTAACAGCCTCTCAGTGTCTTCTACCTTCTGCTTTCACGTTTTCGAGTTTGAGAATTGCTGCCCCTTCCGAGTGGTGTCCCACCCGTTAATGTTCTCCCTCGAGTTCACCTGAGGTGCCAGGTTCTGGTAATTCAAAACAGACATCACGCTAATGGCTACAGCAAACCAACGACCGGCCAAAAAAGTATAATCGCATGCCAAAAGCACGTCCTGTTGTACAGACATATGAACCATTGGGTGTCAGTGACGTGAACTACCTATGTGGGGGAGGGGGACATACATTAAGTGTGTTGTGCTTTTTGGCAATTTTACGTGGAAGACATTCAGCTTGACCAAATGGCCTTTGTGTATCACTGTGAACGGAAAGGCTGCGGGCTTCCCCAACAGAACTTGGACTAGAAACAGTTAATCTGTTGTTTGGCATTAGTGCACGTCACTTGTTAAATGTTTCCATTTAATGAAATGCTCATTAAAAACATAAACAGGCTTCTGATGGAAGAAATTGAATTTCTTAAGATATTAGATAACAACAGAAAAGTTGTCCTGATTTGTCTCCACATACATCAGGTATGAAAAAATCATCTTGGGTGCAGAAGCTACAGATACTGGCTCCTCATTTCGTCACAGAGCAGAAGAACACACTGTCACCCGTGTCACCTTGGACCCTGATCAGTGGCTGGGCCTAATTTTGGAGAAGCAGATAAACGTCCATTAGATCCAGATTCAGCTACTGAGGCAGGCAACACAGCACCGAAGTGGTCTGGATGGCATGAGGTCGTTTCCTACCTACCTGCCACTACTATCTCTGTTTAAACACGCGCCACATTTATTCCCCACTTTTTGAAATCACAGGTAAAGACAGAATCTTTCTCTGAGTTTTGGATTGGACCATTAACTCCCTTTTAATGAGAACGTTACCATCCCCAGTACATTCTCTGTATGCATAATTGCTTTAACTACTTGCAAATGTAAAGATTTTCTCTGATTGGTTGTGTGTAGCAGTTTTATGCAAATAAAGTTTGCTTTCCAACATGTAAGGTCTGCCGTATAGTTGTGATATGAGTGCTCTGGACCGACTGAAACTTATTTCCCTTCAGTTCAGGCAGTGTAACGGCCAGCTGTTTTACTCTGCCTGGACGTGGGGCTTTCTATTATGTGAGCATTCTAATGCCAAAAACTCCATGTGTAAAAATTACTTGTAGCCAGGGTTTTAATTATTTTGTTCAATTTATTAATATGGATATTTGGGTCTTCTGGGTGTCTTTCAGTACTGCAGGGGTAAGACTTGGCATCCTGCCCTAGGAAATAGGTTTACCCACGAGATATGGGTTAGACGTGGCAGTTTTGTGGCACATGGTGACCAGAGGACTCCGTACTGTGCTCTTACCAGGAAGGTAGCAATTTAGAATCGAACCGTTTTAAAGGATCTTTAGTACAATGTGCCATCGTAGCATTGCAATTTGCTGAGAATAACACGACAGTCAGTGTTATTCAAAGTGTTTTCTCTTTGGACCTCCCTGTTAGAGATGCAAGGGATTTAATTAAAGTGGTTGATTTATACTACACTGCCTGAGCAACAATAAAAAGCATATTCATGCAGGCAGCATATTTTAGATTGCATGTAATTATGCATAACATTTATTTTCTTAGCGCTGTGCCTTACAGCGAGCTGCTGATATCTGAACCCTTTACACAGTTAGACAAGCTCAGTGTTTCGCAAAGGTGAAAGACGCCTGAAAGCCAAATGAAGCCTTGATTTTAGGGGATTTTTATGCCATTAATCTTTGCCAGAAAGAGAGAGTTCTTCACTGTTCACATACTATTGTAGCTGCGAATGTGAAATTACATGTGTCACAGCTATTATGGGGTGAAAATGGGTGTTTTTTTGCAGATGTCATCAGCATTTGATTTTTAAAGCAAGTGCTTAATATGTTTTAAGTACAAGAAATGTTTCTTGTATGGACTTTTGGTGTGAATGACTTGAGGAATGACAGGCTAACAGAAAGCATTCACTGGGCATTATTGAGCTCTAGGTTGATGCCAAAGATCTGTGAAATGCCACCTTTAGGCTACAGTTGTTCACCCTTATGCCATTACAAGTTCAATATAGAGCCACTTTCTTCTCTAGAAGCCCGGTTTTGCCCTTGGCGATATTATAGCAAGGGAAATTTTGATCTGTAATTGTAATTCACAAATTTTGGCAGTTGGGTATCCATCAAAGGTGTGCAGGTAACATGCTTTTGCAAATTCAAAGCTCCTTTGAACTGAACTGTGACGGGTTTTACAGAGCAGTCTGAGGGACCCTGAGTTTGAGCCGGTGATATCACCTCTGGATGTATGGCAAGGCCTTTCAACTGTTGGCCTGGGGGCAACAACCGGCCCAAAAAAAATTATCTGGCCTGTTAAAATGTATCTATCACCACAGATAAACCTGTTTCTGAGCAGCAATGCACGCAGTCCAAATTCCTTGAATAGAAAATGTCTTTCCCTCTTTGCCCCTCCCCTTGCTGTCAAATCACATTTAGATGCTTTTGAAGTAACGATGCAACACTTCACAAGCTGCTGAGATCCCACCTCTGACACCTTTTTTTGCCAGTAACAAAAACGGCTGACATATGCGTGCGAGTCAAGCTTTTTGAATCCTCCTTACAAGCAGCTATCTCCATCAGTGTCTGCAGATCGCTCTCCCTTCTTATGAACCTTACTTTACTGCTCCTGCAAAGGCAAGTAAGTGCAGTTTTAGTCATTAGAAAAGAGTACGGGCTGAAAAATGTGTACCTTCATAAATGAGAAAAATGAGAAGCAAAGAAAAGGAGCGTGAAGGTTAACTGATATGAGGACATGTTATGTAACCTGGGGTCCCGTGGATGGGTATGGTTCCCATAGAAATAAAAGTGAATGCAGCAACTGTAACAAAAATCAGGATATTAAGGGCTTGACAGTCCCACCTACAGTTACATGGCATTTGTCAGGGAATTTGTAACATTTCTCGTGTTTGTGTGTGTGATTCATAATGATCTAAGTATTAATATCAGTAAACACTCTTTGATACACAATATTATACAGTATTTAGTGTTGTTATTCTCTCTTTCACAACTTAGTGTCAAGATCCAAGAATTAGGCTTGGCCATCCCTACGTGCAACAACCTGGCCCTCAAGAAAAAGTCTTTGAAGAATGCATGTCACAGGCGCAATGCAGCTATTGAGGATTTGGTTTGTAGTAGTTCCTGCTGCTTGTTGGTGTGACAGAGCGGGATGCGGAGGACAGGAGGAGATGGAGACTGTTGGTCTGCTGTGGCGACCTCTGGTGAGAGCAGCCGAAAGAGAATGATGATTGACAAGTTCCTGCTGCTTGTGTTTGAACACAGCGAATGTGAACAGATAGCACACCTGTCATCAAAGGGTATGATACCCAGGGTTAGAGAGTAACCATTAATGAGGCGTCGTGGCCAACAGCCCTAGTGACAAGAGCGGAAAATGCCCTTAATTGACTTGATTGACTTTAGCATTGATTTAGGTGGCACATCATCAAGGATGTGTGGACAGTTAGGGGTGTAGACTGCTTCCTGATTGGGTTTACAAGGCATCAAGCGATGGGATTCAGTCTTTAAAAAAGAATACCTTAACAATCGATAGACTAACCGTATCCTGCATGAAGTGTTTATATAACGCACATCGGAAAAGCGATAAAGAGAGGCTTGGGCAAAATGGAGGTCTGATTGTCCCAGTCAGGGACCCAGTCAATATGAAGCTTTGAAGAGGACTGGTTTTTCTTGGCCTGTGCCGGCGTGACTTCTGACACGAAACCAAACATTGGCTGACGTGCCACTTCTCAACGCGGGATGTGTAAATGGTACCTGCGTAGGGGAGTTATGTTTCTGCATGGGGGAAGAAATGAATGCTCTAGCTCTGCGTTTCCCTTTGAATCATCAACCCACAATGGTGGAATCAGTTCAGCTTTGTCCTTTAGGAGATCTTTTCTCTCTGGAGTAGAGTTTGCAAACAGCTGTAGTGCTGAGCACAGCCCTAAACAAGTTTAATGAAAACACATTGCTTAGTTTTAGCCTTCACTTTACTGTCCCTGCTGTAAACAATGGTGATGCTTTAAAGAGTTTTCACACTGACACCAGTATTGTTCAAGCATCAGCTTAATCTTCTACAACTAAATCCTGGACAGGGCTGGCCTTAAGCCTGTATAGCAGAATTTACTCTCAGGGGAACGATAAGACTAGCCTGAACCCTGTCTCCAGGTGAAGCTCGTTCTGTGGGTGTTTACGGTGCTGTAGCGTTCACTTGGTAAATGTTTTTCTCACAGTAAATCAGGATCTTATATTCATGGAGCTCAGTTATCAAATAATATACTTTCTATTTCCTGAACTTCTTTATTCAGGTTCCATTGGCCGGGGTCTCATTTATAAAGCTTATGTACGCACAAAAAAAAAATGCCTGAAAGGTGCGTAAGCAATTTTTCATGCAAAATTTGGGATTTGTAGAAGAAAACCGATAAATGAATGAAAGAGGATACATGTCACAGCTTCTGCAAAAAGTATACAGAACATCTATTGTGACAAAGTAAACCTGAAGAAGCAGGCATACGTACTGTATGTGTTTCCTAATTGAATAAGATGTATGTCTGTCTAAATGCTTAGTGCAAAATGCTTCTAGGTTTAGCATCCTAGCTGCTTATTTAAGAAAAACAGTTCAGAATAAAACAAACCATCTAAATCAGCATGTAATTACCCTGAAAATGGCTCAACGATCTTGCATTACTGTATGCATGTAAGCGAAATGCACGATTTTCTCCATAAGGACCACTTTTTTTAAAGTGTATTTGCGTTCTTTCAAGCAAACAGAATTTACTGCGGCAGAGATGTCTTGCCATTTAATGCAGTTTTTGTTGTGATACTTGTGGTTAGACCCCTGTTCAACTTGCGCTGTTCAACTTTCGTCTTCCAGGATTTGTTTCTCTGTAGTCATTATTGAACTAATCAGAAAAACATGATTTGCGTATTATATGAACAGGAAGCTCATTAGCACCGACCAGGTATTTGTAGGTGGCGACTGTGCAGGCGCTCAGGCTTGTTCATGTACGCACGTTTACAACATTATTGTGGTTTATGGAGTGAAACCAACCCGATCAATAAAACCTTGGGGTTTTTCTTGCGTACTTTCGATTTTTTGCATTTCATGTACGCATGTTTCA
Organism: Gymnarchus niloticus; assembly: GCA_009936485.2. Classification (NCBI taxonomy): domain Eukaryota; kingdom Metazoa; phylum Chordata; class Actinopteri; order Osteoglossiformes; family Gymnarchidae; genus Gymnarchus; species Gymnarchus niloticus. The sequence continues at coordinate 209,035 of JAACJT020000016.1, read as the reverse complement.
TGGTAGAATTCACATAGTCATAAATGAGATTCCTGGAGTTTTGGGGAAATCCTGTGCTCAGTGTGTGTGATTTTTGGTAGAAGCTCTCAGAAAGCATGATGCAAGGCTTCAGCTGCAAAATGGTCACAGAACCAATGAAGAGTAACTTCATTCAGCAAGTATGATGCCTCGCGCTGGACGCACTGAGATGTGATGGAATGAGTTGTTTCTCTGCTGATGCAAATAATGCTGGCTGCAGAACACAGAGCAAAGCAAACAACATGTGGCGGTACTTTGCCGTATAGAATTATACGGTCTGAGTATAATATAGAATGTAATGTACTGCACGTAATTCTAATATGTATAACGGTGTACATTTCTGTCATCACAGTTTATCAGTTGCTGTGGAGGCCCTGTCATGGCCCTCCCATATCCCTCTCATGGCCGTCTACGTCCCTCCCATGGCCTTCCTGTGGCCCTCGCATGATCCTCTCATGGCCGTCTATGTCCCTCCCATATCCCTCTCATGGCCGTCTATGTCCCTCCCATGGCCTTCCTATGGCCCTCGCATGATCCTCTCGTGGCCGTCTATGTCCCTCCCATGGCCCTCTCATGACTGTCTATGGCCGTCTATGTCCCTCCCATGGCCCTCTCATGGCTGTCTGTGTCCCTCTCATGCCCCGCTCATGGCCGTCTGTCTCTCTCATGGCCCTGTCATGGCCCTCTCATGACCCTCCCATGGGCATCTCACAGCTGTCTTGTTGCCCTTGGACATTTCACTGCATATAGTCCTCAATGTCTCACCATTTAAAGTCATATGTACAGAATTTTTTAATAAACCAGGAGACAAAACCGTCACAGAGAGTTGTGAATTTGTATTAATATTTATACATTGTGAAATTTGCAGTTGATTTTCGAATGGAGGATGAGCAATGTGTTATGAGGGTTACGCTTGAATCACTTGTCTGGTGTAATTAAATAGCAATGGCGAAATACATTCATGCAAGCTCCATGCACCCAAAAACCTGTAACTAATGTATTGTGAATGCACTAGCTCTGCATCACTTAAGTTACCAATGCTTTAGGTTTGTCTGCAGTTTAACAAATGGCTGATACTAAAAACTACATAGCAGAGCCGTGAATGTCAAGCAATTTGTTCATAAATCAGGAAGCTGAGAATTCGTTGGTAATCTGAACTGTCATTACCAAAGCCCTCACACATGTCCAGCCGCATACGTTAAGCATGCTGCTTATTTGGGCCTGTTTCCTAACTCAGAGAGATAAAAAGGAATTAGCAAATCAAGTCATCAAAGGGGTACCCAATATTTGATGTGACATCTCGGCCTTGGAATCTGAAAACCCCAGACAGAAACTTGGCTCCATACTGCAGAGTCTTAGGCCTCACGGACTGGTGGAATGGCGGGAACATTTGGATATGAAGCGGTTAGGATGTCTGTAAATGTGTGTCCCTCCAGAATGTTCTGACTGATGGAAAGGTGGAAACATCAGGTGGTTAGGATGTCTGTGAGTGTGTGTCCCTCCAGAATGCTCTTACAGTTCTGACGTTGGATTATTTGGGTTCCTTACATGCTGTTTCCCCACCTTTGTTTTTGTTTATTTCTCTTTACTTTGGACATTTTTTTTCTCCCTCCATCTGTGCACAGTGCATCCATGATGGCTCATTTCATACTGTGGCTCATGGAGATCCATGAACCCCCAGGAGTAGGACCACTGTTTGAATGATAGCTTGATGCCTGTTTGTAAGAGATGGTGCTGGTGATCATTTTTCACTCTGGTATCTCATCAGCTAAGCGGCTGGGGTTTCATTTGACCATAAAACCCCTGATGGATTCAAAAGGGGCATCCTTCATGTGCAGCTCTGACTTGGCTCAAGATGACAGCTGATGACTGACCTTTTTGTCTGCTTGTTTCCTAAGCTGCCCTAATAATTGACCTGAATGGCTGCTAATGTTGCATTGAGCATTCGTACATGTCAACATTTGTTTGCCAAGAACTGTGCTCACTCGGATGGAAGATTCATTCAATCAAAAACGCAAGCTACAGTCTCCAGACCCCAGCTGGAGATGTCGCTGACCTGTCTACTCTCTTCATGGGATCAGGAGTCCTAAAAAAGCATTTCAGTTTTCATAGACACCACAGCTTAAGTTTGTGCTCATTTCTTCTTGGTGGAATTTTGTAACGGAGGATGCAATGCGAGCCGGAAGATTGATATGGTCTATTGGTTCATAAACTAATGGCTTATAGCATGATGTACGGTTATAGAAGGTCACTGCTCTGAAAACAGTAATTTCTTCACCTCAATGTCTCAGTTGTCATGTGGGTACTGCCTTTTCAGGCTCCAGTTGGATGCTAGTCATGCCCCAGCCATGAGAGCAGAACTGATCAGAGCAGAAAATGCTTGGATGTCCTGCCAGTTGGATGACAGAGTCAAGCGAAAGGGTGAAAGGGTGATTTGACCAATTAAGCTTAAGCAGGCAGATCAAAATGTTGAGCTGTGTTTACCACTGCATTTGAAGAATAGCATCTCTGGCACTTAAACGTGACTGATTACAGTGGGTGCAAAGACAAAATTAATATTAATTTTGACCTCTGGTCATGAAATAGCATGTGCAGGCAGAAAGAGAACACAATGGTGAAGTTCGCGAGCTGACAGTTGGCTTATTCGCATGCGGTTCTTGCAGAGCTCCTAGGTGAGCTCCAGCACCGATTTTTGGCAGCGGGCAAAGGCTTTCGGAATAACAAGGGCGGACCTAAGTGGGAATGGGGGCAGCAGAGTGGATGGAAACTTTCTTTGCTGCAGGAATCATCTGAGCAAGTGTATCGTCAGCCTCTACTGAGAGCCTGCCCACCACCGTCATAAGCTCTAATTAAAGAAGAACTTGAGCAAGCACTGCAGTCTTCAATGGAATAGGTTATTTCTGTATTCAAAGGATATTTCTTTGTGGTTCAACTCACAGGTGAGATGCCACCTGGAAAAGCAAGGTTTTCATAAATGAGCTTGACATTCCATCTGCCACTGCTAGCAAGAGGTGCTGGGAAAATCAGCCGATTTAGCTAATTCAGTCACCCAAAATCAGCTGACCTCATCCGCACTGTTGGCCGTCTCGCTTGCCTTCCTTCTGTCAGTGAGCTAGCAATTACCTCATCGGGGAAATGGCAGCAGGCGCCAGAGCGTTCCTGTCCCTAGTCTGGGCTGGATGATACCAAGACTAATGCTGGTTACGGGTTTGACTGCTGTACATTCAGTGAGACTTAACCTCATAATACGAGCAAGCAGAACACTTTACTGGAACAATGCACCAGAGCAGCATCAGGAAAAACGGACTTCTGATAAACCTATTGATCCGCTCTTAAGTTTCTGTTAAACTTTGTCCTGATCGTTCCCTCTTTACTCTGAATACACTGCAGCTTATGTTTCGAATTAGCAACACATCTTCTTTCTGCCATTGGTGTTCTTAGGCTCTGGGGTTGATTTTAATGCCCCCTATTCACACACCAGGTTAAAACCAAAGAACGGAGTGTGTTTAAGGGACAGGGGCTTGCATGGCCTCTGACAAGCCAAGCAGAAGGACTTGTCCGATTTAATTCTGCGTGATGTTCAGGCCGGGTGCGGCACGATACAGCAAGCTAACAGTGAAGAAGTTTACTTGTCTCTTCAGTTCATATGTCTCCAGATAATTTACTGTTTCAGCAAGATATTTATTTATGAAGTTTCATTCTTTTCCATAGGGTGCTGTGTATAGTACAGTAGTCGGCACAAGATGTGGTTAAAATTAAATTTAAGAGTTTAAAGCAAATTGTGGAACACGTTTTAGGGGAGAGACTTGAAGCTGTGGTCCAGCACTTGTGGCTTTATGGGTTTGGCTAGTTTATGATAGAGAACAAAATAGTTCTGTGAGCTGACTGGTTTCCCTTCCTGATATATCCTTAGGTCACCCTGTGTTGTTCCACAGTCCCATTGACTGTCCAGAAGAGCCCCCGATCAAATTCTACATTATTATTAAGACCAATGTCAATTACAATAAAGTGATATAAATATGACATGATCCAGACATAGTTGCCAGATGGATTTTGCTAAGATCACAAATCCCATGACTCCTGAGATTGGGGCTCCTCTCGGTTCTGTTCAGTCCAGTGAAAGACTGATTTGCTGTTAGAGAGTCATAGTGCTCCTGTTATCTCATGCAGGCTGTAGAGGATAATACCAGATCCCACAGTGGTATTGTGTGTCTCCTAGCATGACCACCCATCCCCCGCAGGAGTGTCCCTGCAGGATCCAATTTACGTCACTCACTGTTATTTTATTCAGGAGATCTCAAGCACGCCTGCAAGCTCGCGAAAACGCCATCCTTCTCATTTATTATTGTACTGCTGGTGCCTGACATCCGTCTCAATCATGCTAATTGCGAATGACCGAACAGTTCAGCTGCTTTTATTTGGTCTTAATCTATAACCACTGAAGGCGCAATTGCCTTCAATTGACCGTGTTATTCTTCTGATGCCTTAAAATGGTGAAGCATTAGATTGGTTTAATAGGGAATGTCTGAAATTTTCGAGGTAGCTTTGAGAAGGAAGGTCTAAAGAATCAGACACCTCTACATTCTCAGCTGCTCATCTGCTAAGCTGAAGTCACTTTTCATTAATTAATACTAATTTTACAATAATGGTGGGTTTGAAGCTTCTCTGATGGCAGCAAAGAGATTAAGCCAATGACCGCACCTACGTATACCCAACTCACTATCGTTGAAACTATTGTGCCATCAGAATCCTGAGTATATTTTAAACACTATATGTTTTGTAGCAATTATTTGTGCGACAACATCAATGTGTAATGGTTTCACGAATTGCATAATTACAGTAACTCTTCCATTCATCATCTGGAATTCTTTAATATTTTGATGGATGTATGAATTTAAGGTAGATCGCAGATATGTCCCTGGATTTGTTTGTCCTGGCTTACTTCTCTCAATTCTGCCAAGGTGATTGAGTTCTGTCTGATGTTGTAATTTGCTACTGTTCAAATATTTAAAGCCCGACTGTCTCACAGGAAATATAGAGACTTGCACAAATAGATTTTATTTCAGAATGACACTCTGAAACTTCATCTACGTTTAATTAGGGTGATTATGCTACTTGCTAACATAGCAGCCAACTAAATATTGTCAGACATAGTTTTTAGCTTTGTAATTACTTGTGTACACTTAACAGGCTTTATTTTGCACTGATTTGGCCTGATTAGGCTTTCACTGTTGGAAGGATCCTCAATGCATTGTGGGAATTCTAACTGTGCCGTCAGTTCCATCTTCTAACTGCTTATTGTGGTCAGGGGTGGGGGGTGGGGTGGAGCCTATCCCAGGGCACGTAGGGCACAAGGCACTGGTACAACCTGGATGAGATGATGCAATAAATAACGTCAATCAAATTCTCTTGCCCTCTGCTCTTACAAGGGGCTCCATAGGCAGCGTTTCAAATGTAAGTGATGCCTAAATGTCATCTGTGCCTGATGTGAAACAGCAATGCACTCCTCAGTAAAAGGGACACACATAGGGGTGAATATAGCTGGAATGGGTGTGAGTACTATCATACTGGGGAAGGTGGTGTGAGTACAGTCAGAGTGGGCATGGGGGCGTGAGTACTGTCGGAATGGGCATGGGGGCGTGAGTACTGTCAGAGTGGGGAAGAGGGTGTGAGTACTGTCGGAATGGGCATGGGGGTGAGTATAGTCAGTGTGAGGTTGTGAGTACAGGCAACATGAAGATTGGAGTGCTTTTGGTGTGAGGATGGGTGTCTGTGTTTTATGTCAGTTCTGCAGCTTCCGGTGTATCTAAAAGCACACTGCGTATCCTAAGATTCATGGCTAGAGATATCAGACACCAGTCAGTCCCACCAACAGCACCATAACATCTGAGAAACCTCATCTAACACTCATCCAGTTGATGGATCAAAGAGCCTTTGACTTTGCTGATGGTGTTTGCTAACCCAGTACCTCAATGAGTACCACTGTAACCTCCCTTCTTCAGGGGTGGGGCTTCAAATCTGGGGCCCAGTTTGTGCTCTAACCAATGAACTCCAATTTTTCTCCCATAGTCTGCACATTTTTCAGTCTGTAAGTTCTGTGAGTGCGGCTGCACAGGTCTGCGCCCTGCAGTGGACTGCGAACTGATCCAGGGCGTGGCCCCGCATTGTGCCACGTGCTGACAGCCTATAAAATTCCTTGCTGCAAATTTTGAGGTTATTTTGCTCGTGCAATAGAAGCCCGTTAACGCCCATTAAGGATAAGGCTGTAAGTTCCAACTGGTTAACTGAGCATAGCATTATGGGATGGCCAGCAGTAAGAGAGCTGCCTGCACCCTGATTCAAAGAGGTGCGGCCTCAGGCTGTAGCTGGGCCCTGATTACATTCTTTTGCTACAGATATCGCAGTGCAAACCCACAATGAGACAACCTCTTTACACAGTAAGTTCCAGTGGCTAGCCTGTCTACCTTAATTGCTTTTTTTTTTTTTAAAAAAGATGTACTTTGTTCTTAAACAGCACCTCAAGAAATCTCATTAATTCAGGTCTAATTGCTGCCATGGCCTATTCTGTTGATTGCACGACCATTCAGTGCACAGAGATAGTATCAATATATTTGTGGTCTGACACCTCCCTCATCTTGCCAAAGAGAGTAATGAATTCTGGGTAATGATTTACATATGCTAGCTGTCACCTTGGAGGTCATCTTTTTCAGCCTCTCTCATTATCATCTTGCTATTAAAATGGTAATTTATACCGTTGATGCCCAACAGGGGGTGCTATTTTCTGGGAGGATACTCAAACCTTTTCCCAGTTCACAGTTATATACATACAGCAAAAAAATCTCAATTTTACCATCCTTCAAATACATACATATTTGATCTCCGTTCTTTAAAATTAATTATTTAAATAACCAGAACAGGTGTTTTTTAAACTCTTCCATTTTTAAACAAATCTTAATTTTGCATCCTTTGGTAAAATGACTTCACAGCTCTTGGTTAACCATCTGCTGCTTCAGTTAACCATCCACCACTTGCTTCTTATTTAGCTTGAAAACAAAAGAAACCAAAAAAAAGAACCTTTAATATTTGATGTTTGTTGAATATAAAAATGTCTCTGATTTCAGACATACTGAGAAGGTTTTCACAGGTTCTTCATGACCTCACATGGGTTTTCTCTGTTGTTACAGTAACAGTGAGCGATCCCCACTCATCTGTGATGTAGGGTCTGTGCATCCATGTTTTTCCACGACAGCTGATCCAGTTTAGGATTCGAGCCCATCAAAGGGCATACAAACTCACTATGGGCTGTTTAGGTACGACCATGAAGCTCCCTGCGGCCAAACACCAGGGTACAAACACGGAGAAGATGTGAACTTCATACCAAGAGTTAGTCAGGGGCCCCTGCTGGCAGAAGGCCCCCGTGTCCTCACTGAGCCACCATGCCACCGCTACCTCTCCAGGTTAAAGCCACCATGTACATTCAGCGAGGGTGGGCAACACTTGCTACACCAAGCTGTGAATGAGAATTAGAGGATGAGGCTTCTCTCATATTCTTTGTTTGTTCCTGATTGGAATCCTTAGTAAGGAAACTCTTGCTATATCATCAGACACAGTCTGGTTTTTATGTGCTGCTGAGATGGTACAATGACCTTCTGTATGTCGACTCAGACATGCCACAGTGTGCAGGGCTTTTCAAAAATTCTGTTCAGGCTTGGATTAACGCGACAGTAAGAATGCTGTCTTACAGGGCAGGAATGGTGATGGTGCTCTTGCTTGTTCTGCCTATTACTGGTGGTCAGTTTCAGCCCAGAAACACTCTGTGATTCATCATCAAGAGCAGTATAGCAATTCCCACAGTTCCTCACATCATTCGGAGGTGAGGATGACCCCCAAGTAGAGCCTGGGACTAAGACCTCTTCTAGTCTGCGATTGTATTCGCCGGAGTAAACATTGATAATCACCGGTAATAAGAATCTCTCTCTTTACATCACCTGCTAGTACCATGGCCAGACCCTGTCTCTGGAAGGTTGGGCCTCAAGGGTTTGCATGCATAGAGAGAAGCCTGAATAGCATGAATGCACACGGGCCAGGCATGGTGGAGTGCAGGGTGCTTCTCCAGAAGAACAGGGAGCCAATTATGGCGGAGCGCAGGGTGCTCCTCCAGAAGAACAGGGGGCCAGGCATGGTGGAGCGCAGGGTGCTCCTCCAGAAGAACAGGGGGCCAGGCATGGTGGAGCGCAGGGTGCTCCTCCAGAAGAATGGGGGGCCAGGCATGGTGGAGCGCAGGGTGCTCCTCCAGAAGAACGGGGGGCCAGGCATGGTGACTGCACTTCTCAGTTTTGCCCCGGGAATTCTGCAGCAGTACCAGCCATAACACCACTGGATGATTACTGTTTTTCCACAGGTGTAATTGCTAGCAGAATGCTGTGGAAGTCGCTCCTAACTACAGCTGGTGAAAGCAGCATTTAAAAAGGTGCTGGACAGAGTTTGTTGTTGGCAAAATGGATTTCCGGGGGAAATAACGTTCCACTGTCTACTTCAGAAAGTCATCAGTTTCAGGGGCCGTTTCCACAACATTATTCATTTAATATTTTATGATCCACATTGAAGGTTATGATACATGAAAATGCCTATTTCCTGGAAACAGTTTGAGAATATAATTGAGTATAATTGTCTTTTAATTTCTTCATATTGATTTTTTCCATGTAATGATCTGCTGTTGGCATTTGTATCAGCAAAGATTCTCAAATGGGGGACTGCTGGCAGGAGAATGGTATGGAGCAGAACCCAAATCAAATTGCTGATTTGTAAACAGAAGCTTGGGACCTTATAGACATATTTTGGTTAAACGGGGTCTGCTCTGAAAGTTTTCTACAGCAGTTTGCTCTTCCACAATGAGGAGAACTTGATGATGTTCAGGTTGCACCAATGGGCTTCGAGAATCACTGTGCTGTCTCTACAGAACACCAGTAAAATGTCAATGCCTGATTAGCATGATGGGAAATATGCCATTCGACAGTGGCATGTTGACAATGGGCTTAATGGAGATACTGATTTATGCCACACAGGCCAGCAATATAACAGACCAGCAATATACTTTAAATATCAGCTGAAAATAAATGCAAACTGACAACTTGACAACAAGAACTTATGAAATGTGGTTGAGTAAATAGTTAAACTAAAATAAATTAAAAACAGTGGAGTATTAAAATATATTTTAATAAGGCAACATGCACACAAGAAACATGTAGGAGGAAATATTCTGCATGCATAAAATGTGCTGTACAATATAAGTGATGTCAATCTGTGTGTGCAAGAGAGGGAGTTTTTGTCTCTGTTTAAAAAATATGCTTTTATCAATAGCTCTGTGACAACATTAACCATGTAAGACCTGGACTTCTGCTCTGACAGATTGGCGACCCTGACATCTGTAGGTACTGCACAACAGTGAAGTTCAAAACCCCGTCATCACAGCTGCAGAAAAGCTCCAGTTCTAACTCAACTGGACCGATACCTTGAAATTTCGCCACTCATTCTCAAGTCGCACACAGACTTGGAGGCGTGTTCTGATTCCTCCTTCAACAACTGCCACTTTATTCCATGTCAAGCAGCCGTCTTAAAAAGAAAACAAACACCCACTGGGAAAGAAACAATCGCTATTTGATTTGTGAATCTGATTTGTGAATCTGATTTGTGATTGTGTGCAAGTATTAATTTACCGCATTTGCCGTTTTGCTGAAAATCAGTGGAGCGTAAATTCAGAACATTATAGGACTTGCAGTTCAGCTGTTTAACCCTAATGCCAATGTGATGTTATCAGCCGTCACTATTGTTCATAGGCAGACCTGAATGAATCACTTTGGAATAGGAAAGGGTAAAAAAAAAAAGGACTGGACAGTGATTTCAATGTCAAGACGGGCCGTTGTAAATCCACAAACTCCTATGCTGTCTTCCTCTACATACTCGTTAAGGAAAACCAGGTTGTATTAATCATTGTCTTGGAGGCGCCCTACTTATTGTCTTTGTACTTTTTTAAGCGTGATAACGTATTGCTGATTTATCAATGGATGCTGCATGTATAGGCATTTGAGGCTAGGAGCGTTCTTGCTATGCATTAATCAGCAACCTCTCTCTCTGTGACTGAATTTTCATTTACTTGTGGCTGTTTGTCAGTGGTGCGTTTTTGTGGCTTTTACAGTCACTCTGTTTATCGATAATGGAACGTTTTAACAATGTATCACAATGTGTGAAGGTTTTAACTCTCCTTTTCATCAGAGTGACGATGACCAACGTCTGCTGACCACTTCTGAGATGCAAATGACTTAGGCTAAATTCCTATGTTCACCTCTGGTTTATAACCGATTGACCAGCAGTAATGTAGGGAAATAATTGGTTTAGATCTTTCAAAAGGTCAAATTTTGTATGAGGAATTAATCAGTGTACCATAATTGCCGCGGCTGACTCCTGTCTCTTAGCTTGCACTTTAAAATTCTGCCGCTATGTTTTGGACTTAAGTTGCCCTTTTCAACAGGGTGACAAGCGGTGGTTATGAATCGTATGCTCGATGCGAAAGCTGGCTTGCTTTTCACCACGGGTGGGCATCTTCTAGAAGGCTCTCGCCTTTTTGCAACATCATTCTACTCTCTTGCTCTCACCAATGTAGCCTGCCAAAGTGTCTTAATTTTTGTCTGCATTTGAAATTTGAAATTAGCTGCTGTGTTTGGGTTTATCAACAGAGCAAGCAAGACCATTTCCATTCAATTAAAAAATACAAGTTAAATGAAGTGCTTTTTAAACTTGCGATTCACACGTCAATGATATTTTGGAAAGAGTGGAATATTTACTTAACGTACAGAAAAAGATCCATCAGTCACTTATGTTGGACAGGGTCAAGGGGGGTCTGCAGATGGAACCGAGAGAACCTGGAGAAGAACCCACAAAGGCCACACATAAAGGTTTCAAGGTCTGAACCACCAACCTGTGATGTGTGGCAACAGGGCTACATGCCGAGCTACCAGACCGGCATAATTGTAAAAAACGATTAAACTTTTTTTTTTTATCTGAAATTATAGTCATGAAAGTACCTTTCTTCATGAAAGAATCCAAGGTGTAGTGGGAAATTATGCTTATGAGACCAATTTTCTCGAGTAAAAAAAAAAAAATTAAATGAAAAAGCTGTTTTCCACTTAGACATTGAGCAAAAACAAGCATATGCATTGTTTTATTACAAATTTTTCTGCAAGACCCAAGTTCTAATGTCACAGAAAATATTAATCTCTCCTTTATGAGAGGAAGCTGGTTCAAAAAACCATTTCAGAAATCAGCAAATTTTATTACTGGAGTATGTCGCAGTTTTTGTTTATGTGAGCTGAGCATGACAACCTAATCCAGAGAAAGTTTAAGGCTCACTCCAAGGCCTCAGCACAGAACCCTGGGAATGGCCCAGTTCCGTCACAGCATGCTGTCAGGCTGAGGTGCATTCTTGGGTCTCCATCGGAATGATGATTCTGGAGGTAGCTCTGGGGGAACAACATACTCTTCTATGGCGGCCTCTTGATGCCGAGGGACGGGGGTGCTCTGCTGCTAGCGCGAGCCTCCTGTCCGTGTGGCATTTCTGAATATTAACAATCCTTTCCGGCTGAGCCAGCGTGCCCTACGTGTTTGAGTTAAACAAACATCGCTTACACCATGGCAGATTTGCCGATCTACTAGGTAAATAAACCATTTGCAGAGCCTACAGTTTATTCCTCATCCATTATATGGAGAGATATTTACTGATTTAGAGTAAAAAAGAAAATAAAAAAACTCTACACTCTAGTCAAGGGGCTCGAATCAAGTGGTCTCCCGGTTGCTGTGTTCCCTGACTACCCAGTGCAGAGTTTTCTCATTATGCTAAACATTTTAGACATGTTAGAATGGGTAAGCAGACAGAGGTATATCACCACAACTAAGACAAATGCTGAGATATCATAGCTGAGCTTTCAATTTCAGCTCAAGTATTGTGTCAGAGTCTACTCCTTTTCCTGAGAGGCATATTATAAGCATGAAGAAGAGGATCTGTTTGCCCAACTATGGGGGGGTTTATCCAAGTGAAGAGTAACTGGATCCACCCTGTAAGCTTCACATCTTGCTTGTCAGTGATATTGCTCTCATAGTCATGCATTCGGATATAGCGAGGATGGCAAATCCGGCATCTGGGATGGTTTACATGCCAGAAGTGGAGCCTGTACTCAGCAGGAACTCGACAAAAGTAACCCACACCCCCTTGCCCCCCCAGCCAACAAGCGCCCCCTCCACATCACCATCTGTCATAGCATCCACCACACCGTTCCAAACTTTCTAATCTTGCCTTTGGTGGAGCACGACGTCCCCACCGGTACACTGGAGACCCAGGGTGATACTCTAGCCAGGGCGAATCAGCGTCCATTTCAGAAAGTGACACCAGCAGGATTTACATCGTGGCTGATTGGTCGGGAGGCCCTGGCTGTCTCCAGGTTGAGCAGCTCCCAGAGCACAGCGGTAAAGATTAACTGTCGCTCTTGGTGTCAGCAGCTCCTAATTAATGCGCCCTCACTTTGGTGTCCGCTTCCTCTGGCAACCGCGCTGACAGGCCAGTGATGGAGGGGCTGTCAGTGTGGTGGCCGGGTTGCCATGAGATGGTGACAGCGGGCAGCAGCCTGTCCGTCTGACCAACTTTGTGCATGTCTAAACAGAGGTGTGACACGAGGCTTTCGGAAGATAGATATGATACCAGAAGAGAGAACTTTCCTGATCCCAGGGGGAAATTCTTGTGCACACAGCAGCAAGGTAAAGTGCAGACAAAAAAAAAAATATATATATATATATAGAGCACGACAAGAGACACGTAACAAGCCAACATAGTGCAAACAGCTTATAAAGAATGCCTGCTTCATGCACACTTGGGCTGCGATTGCTGTTCACATGTGTGACATCTGTACAGCGTCAGCGTACAGATGCACGCTTTCCTTGCTATAAATGAGTGGACGTTTGTACGTTACTGTAAACTGTGAAGGGGGGGTGTTATGATACTTCATCCCTCTAGGGCTGAACGTTCACACCCCACCTCGTATTTCATCTTCCCGCTGTCCGAAAACGTGACTTAGTGTCTCCAAATTGCCCATTGGGTGGTTGGGCATGTTCTCTGTGACGGACTAGCATTCTCTGCACGGCGTCCCCTGTCCTGTACTTCCGAAGATATGTTCCAGGTTCTCCGTCAGCCTATTCCAGATAAGCAGTTGGAAGACGGATGGATGGTCACAGAAGAACGGTTCAAGCGTTATGGGAGCTGTGCAGAAAGGGCTGCTGGGAAATTGGAGGAAACACGATGAGCATGGCATTGTCTTTCATCAGTTACGGGATGAAAATGCAGCTCTGTTGCACTGTCATATTATTAACTAGCTATACATCTGTAACAAAATGAAACCACAGCAACTCCACCTCGGTAGCAACACTGGTCATGCCTCACCGCATATTAATTAAACAAAAGTCAACCAAGTGTTCTGCGAAATGCGACTGTATGTAGTTCCTTAGGCAGAAAATTCCATTTACTTCATCTTGCAGATCAAAGACACTGGGAAATCGGAGGGACAAACAGCTCAATTTGATGCTACGTAATTCATGACATCCTTTCTCATAGGCCCACTTCATCCTTGGCTGCCACAGTCACTTGTCAAAATACTTTTTTGTTACTGAGGATCTTTGGTGTGGAGGGGGGTGTTACTGTAAATCCTGGGACAGTTGAACTTCACGCATAGCAGAGACTGACTGAATAATGCGTGAGAAAGGACATCACAATCTGCCTTTTGCTCAACAACAGATGACCACTTCAGTGTCGGTAGGTGAGAGAACACGCGTCAAGGGCAAAGGTCTCTGACACCCAGAAGCACCATCAGACTGATGTGATGGGCTTCAGCGGGGTAATAAGGAGTGATACACAGTAGCTGGGTGTGAGCCTTCATGAACACTTAAAGCTCTGCATGAGGACACTGGGTCTGGGGAGGGGTACACCTTGTGAGTCAGTAATAACTGATGTGAGTTTCATTCAGGGATGCGGGAGTCTTTAAGCATCTCTTTTCTGGAGACTCTGGGCTGCATTGGCAGCTGAAGCAGGAAAGTACAGAATCACACTGACTGAGTTTTTATTTATCCTCGTCTGGCTGCCTGTGCTAACAATATGTTAAATCAGTTCATTCATTTCGTCGGAAACATTTCAAAAAGGATCCGTTTCACTCCATCCCTCTCGGTTCATTTTACAATAAATTTTGTTGCGAATGAACAATTGCAGTTGGCAAGTGATTGGCAAGTTATGAAGCCTGTGAACTAATGAGAGGCCTCATCCAGTGCTTTTAATTATTCGAATATAATGCAAGATTGAACATGACAGTGAGTAATTATACTGGGGAAGTTTTAGCTTATTGGAGAAACGATTGTTCAATATCCTCTCACTCATTTGCCAGTCAAGCTTTGTTACGAGATCCAGTGCGTAAGTGAATTTTGACACTGATAATGTAGAGAGAAAGAGGGAAATGTTTCTGATTCATGAGCTAGACATTTTGGTACTGGTGCCAAAGCCTCGTTTCATCACTCCAGCAAAGACGGACCACCGTAAATCTATGCCCGTATCGCTCTTTGGCAAAGTCTAGCACAAAAGAGAAACAAAGACCTTTCCTTAGTACGAGTACCTGTGTCTGATTTTATGATGTGGGTGCCCATTAAAAACAAAAGGGTCAACAGTTTTGGATTGTTTTGGAGGGGGGGGTTGACCACAGTGACCACTTTACAGGACATGGGACTGTGATGTTGTCCTTCTGACTGTGTTCTCCTTGGCTGTTCAGATAGTAATGGTCTTATTTTTCATGAAATCATAAAATGACACCCCTCACAGAAGCCTACGGCCACACTGTTCATAAAAAAAACTCATTGACTTTATTAATTTTGTCAAATGTGTCTCTGTAACTTATTGCTTTTGTATAAATTAACCAGACTCTCATGGTAACAAACCTGCGGAAAAACAAAGAAAGGCAACCCTTGGACATCTGTCTCTGTTATAGGTGGATCTTATGAGTAAGGAATGATGCCATCCCAACCGTAGACCAGTCAATCAAAGGTTATATACCTCTTCTCCAGTAGGGTGAGTTTGTCTGTATATGTAGTGCTACACCATGCAATGTATTTAAAAAGGTTGTAGTCACACCCCTTAACGTACACCTGGCACATACCAAACAGAGCCTTAGATATGCATTGAAGGATTAGTCCAAGTCAGAACTGAACACTTAGCATAATCTTTCTGAAATACCGTAGAAAGTAGTCAGGTTGCAGAATCATTATGCTATAATCTGCTGATATGTGTTACTAGGCACTCAACATAAAGTCATCCACTTTGTTGAAAATGGAAAAATGAATGCATTTGTGACATCATGATCTCAATATCCAGAACAGATACTGATATGGTTAGTACAGCTGGGGGTAAGGTCGTAATCTGACAGGGAAAAGACCTTGGAAGCAATGTATGCTCTTTTGAGTTATTTTCTTATCTTCTTTTATGTGCTTTATAAAATATATGTTTAAATCAATTAAATAACCTCCATTGTTATAGAAAATAATGCAGGAAAATAGAAGTTTGTCTATTGAGAATGATGTAACTATTCCATCCATCTTCCAGTCACGTAAAGATTCCCAATATACAAAGTGTAGGGTCATAGTTGTTCTGGAGCCTATCCCAGGAAGACTGGGACAGTTTGGGTGGCATTCCAGCTATGTCACCTACAGTATAACCTTGACTATCCAAATTAGTTGGAACCAAGGTTTATCTGTTTATCAAACATCCTTGAAATACATGAAAGCCAGTTTATAATAAAATGCAATTTTGCGCACTCTACCTATGCTATACTGCATATATCTGAGAATTAAATTAACAGAAACAAATGCATTTAGGAGCAGCAATAACATTTCAGCATAACGGCCAGTGCTGAAAGAGTAGATACTGTATGGCGACCGTTCAAATGATTGACATTCAGAGAAGCCATGTTCTAATGTAATGTATATTGTTAAAGTCTTGTATAGTACTCACCATACAACGGAATATATTTTTAAGCATTTCAGTCAGTAATATGTTGTAAGTCTTAGAGATGACCTTAGGCTTTCTGAAAAGGTTTTGTATCTGTGGAATCCACTGAAGTGAACCTGACCTCATCTCACTGTCCTTCCTATAGTCACAGTAGATGCCATTGCACTCTGTGCAATTATCGTAAAGCTAAATCCATGTTAATGAGTCAAATCTGAGTTCCTTCGCCTAACAGCACCCAAGGCTCTGGGTTATGACTCCAAACAGAAAGCCTTACCGTGCTTGAGGAACTTTCAAACGCATTAGCTGGTATTTGCAACTGAAAGCTAACTACTGAAAAACACTATTCTTATCAGTCAAGCAAAACACTTCCTGTAGCCAGCTTCATGAATGAGGGAATGTTTTTTACATTTTTATAGTAAATGGAATATTGTAGGAAACACACTTTGCATCTTGAGGCAGGTCATCCATCCATCCATGCATGATAACTGCTTGTCTAAATCAGGGTTATGGTGGTATGGATTCCTTGGCAGCATAGGTAGCCATGGCATGATGAATCTGTTTCTAATAGCATTTTGCATCTAAGGAAATAAGCCCTTCAATGATGTTGCCTTTGAGCCATTTGTGTCATTTTATTATGGATGACTCTGCTGTAATTCTGACTTAATAAACTGCACTTTGACAAAAAAAGGAAACTTGCTTCAGATTATTGATTTATATACATTTTTAACGAAACAAAATGATGTTGCTCGCTGAATAAACCAGTTTACGGAACTCAAATATGATTCAGCCGTTTCAGTAGAGCTGCTGTTGTCTTGGATGTGTAACGTATAGCTGTTTACTACTTCTGTTAAAGGTAAACATGGTTAAAGCAGCACAGACCATAAAGCACTGGGGATGCCAGCATCGCAAAGCAGTAAATAAGGCGAGAAATAAGTGTAAGTTTTCATTTAAATTGTGGCTGACCCATGAAAATTAATGTACTAGACCTGAGAAGTAGACTTTTTAAAAACAAATGAGGTCAAACATGAACAGTTCCATATAGGTGTGTGACACCCAGGTCCAATGGCCTGCGAGTGTGTAAACGGAAGGCAGAGAGCGTCCCAAGCCATCGCACTGCTCTCTCCCAGTACTCAATGCCGTCCTTTTGGATTCCGCATTCTCACCAGTGGATTTCTGCTTCCTAATTCCTGGCAATTTGCTGTGGGATGGAACTTCAGCTCTGGACATGTGTTGGGCCTGAATTCTGCCCATCATGGACAAGCGTTCAGTAGATAATCATCGGCTGGCTCACTCTAGCAACACCCCAGTGTCAGCAGAATGCATTTAGGAGCCGATAGCTTGTTATCACTGTCTGTGACAGACAGGCTTAATTTTATTCTCTTCCTTTCAAAGACTGCTGAAATGTTTAAGGAAGGGGTTACACCCCCTGCTGTGACGTGACCCAGATGTCCCCCCCGCCGTTGCCCTTCCCCTAGCCTTTATGGTGACAGTCACTAGCCCTGAACCTACTAGACAACGGTGCTTGTTTCCACTATTCGGGGAGGAAGGCCAGCACCTGTTGGCCTGGAATCTGTTCTGCCTGCTATTTGTGCTGGAGAAACATGCCAGAGCTGGCCTCTGAGCTGGGATGCAGCATCACAGAACAGAAGGGTCTGTAAAAAGTCCATCTGACCTTTGAGAGGATTAATGGGGCTAACCTACATCTTCATTAGTGATGGCGTGGCAGCTAGAATATTGCCAAAATGTACAAAATGCATGTGAGGTTTCTTCCATGCATTGTCAAATGATGTCACTTTTCATGCTGGCAAATGAAGCGTGAGAAATATTTTTGAAGTGTCTGTTATGCGTTGAAAATACGACTCCCCTAAAATGCTCGCTGTACCTCTTCTCAGGAAGCTGCAGGTAAGAGTAATTGAAAAGAGACCCTGGCACATTCACGGTTCAAGGAGAATCCTTCTTTTTAAGTGCTTTTTTTCTCGGTTGTTCAATGGAGTAGGCTCTCTGCAGCCTTTGAGTGCTGCTATTGTCATCTATTGTCATCCTTCTTTTAGTTGGTTTCCTTTCAGTTTTTCTGTCTCCTCAAGCACTGGTTAGGAAAGCCTGTCTTTTCCATTGACCATTTTTTGCACCCTGCCTCTGACAGTCAGTCTCTCACAGTCTGCCTCGGAAAACCAGACTCTGATAGTCAGCCTCTGACAGCATGCCTCTATCAGGCTGCCTCTGATAAGCTGCATCTGTTGGTGGATTTTGGCTGTACTTTTCACAGAGGTGCACAGCGATTTAAAACAACAGGCAGTCAGACAACGATGAAACTGTAAGAGCAAGTACCAACCGCTCTCATCGGGAACCACAGGGGTTCTGGGAATTAAACTTTCAAGAATTTGAATTATTTCAGTTTTTCAGCTGAAACATATGAATCATCCTCTTCTATGGTCTCTGTATTTGTACTGATTTTTATTCCAAGGTAAGTTCATAGAAACCGAAGTAGCTCACAGTTCTACACTTCTACTTGTATTAAAGCTAAATTATTTAATTAGCCAGTTCAAGTGAGGACTTTGACCAAGGGCAGCAGTTGCCATCTTAGGATTTAAATCCACAAACTTTGAATAGTATGAGACTACCTACTAAAACTGTTCTTTGATCCTCCAGAAAGACTGAAGCATTGTCAGTGACGAGTATGGAGAATCTAAGAAATGTAAGATTACTCTCTTTCTTAATTCACTTTGAAGAGAGGCACTGGCATCTCTGTTTTCTTCCTATGGCCAGACTTGTGTTTTCATGCTGATGCTCATTAGGGACCTTTGATAAGCAATCTTGTCCTGATTAATTGGTCCCATGTTGAGAGCTCTTTCCCAGAGACAGTTGAAGATTGGTGTCCAACAGATAAATTAATGACGGGACGCTGAAGACGAGGACCCTGTCATATTGAATTGGTGTCAGATAGCTGTCTTTAATCAACACCGAGACAGCACTGCGGCGCTCGGGACTCCCTTGTTTATTGTGATTGCGAGATGTTATTTCCTGACAGCGCCAGCCCACTGCAGAAATCAAAAGATGGGGACACTCCTGTTTGCTTCTGCAGTCAAACAAGGAGGGGTGAAGAATGATGACGATCAGCTGTGTTTGCAGTGCAAAGAGAGACCCTGTGAGTGAACTTCCTAACATCAGTGACTTGGCCACAGCACTTGATTCATATTCCATCCATCTTCGATAACTCTTTATAGTCATGGCAAGCCGGGTGTTTTTATGGGAGTGCATCGGGAAGGGATGCCATCACAAGAACATGTTGGGTGTCAGGGCCCACCCCTCAAATGTACGTTCACGTTACGAGCTGAGAATTTGGCATTTGCACCCCTGTACAGCTCTACTGTCAGGACCCTATATCTATCCACAGAAGAAAAGAATGTCCACCTGCCAGACCAGTGAGGAGTCATGGGCAAGAGGCCCAGCTGAAGGGGTGGCCTGGTGCCCACAGGGCATGATGAGTCCCTGGCAGTCAGCGGGCAGTGCGTGCTCACTGAGTGAAAGCCCTGATAGGAACCATCAAAGAGATTAAAAAAGCTGCCTCTGTCGGATCAATATGGCGTTCAAACGATGTCCCGTTTCGATTTCCTCCTCCTCTGTGAGACCGCGTGTGCCTCCTCGATAGGAGGAAAGGCTGTGACAGTTCCTAGCACAGCCACTGTCTCCAGAGAGGGCTTAATCTCATCTTCAATGGAAGGCTTTGCCCTGCTTGCTGGTAGTTAAAATTAAGCTTTTTCAACTTCTCACACTGCGCAGGAAAGCTAGATCAAAGTGCCTTTTTCGCCATTATTGAGGGTAATCTCCTTCCAAATGATGGAGGAGTTTTTCAGAAAGTATTTTGATCACCAGCTAATGGTTTACTAACTACTGGATATTTAATAATCATAACAGATCGTCATTTTTTTTGTCCATCTAATTGTGATGCATGCTCGACAGTTGCAATGATAATTTAGTGGGTTTCCTTCCTACTATAAACAGACACATTATTAAAGGAAAAACATCAATAGCATGACCACAGACAGCCCAGTTCAGACGCTAAACCATGATCAGATGTAAAAAGAAGACTGCAAAAACACCTGTCTAGGGCTTTGCTACCAAGAAAACAGGGCCAGTGAATTGAGGTCACAGTCCGTGTACCGAGATTCTGGAAGACAAGGTGCTCTCTGTCTTTCTTGTGCGTTCCCATCGCGACCCGGATTCCTCAGGGATGAGTTCCCGGCTGAGGACGAAGCGTGCCAATAGGTTCATCTGATCACAGAGCCCAAAAAGACAGTAGTGCTACTTTCCTGAAGATCCTATGTAAATTGCACCTAATGATGCAGAAAATTACCTTCCTTTAGCTTACAGTACTCCTGCATTCCAATTAAGCCACCGGGGGGCTAGGGAGCCGTGGCTAGTAGCCAGTCAACAAAAAACAACTCCTCTTGGGCAGATATCGCCAATGCAAAAAAAATTGCTTATTCAGTTTTGACCATACCATTGTCTGGGAACTGTGATTAAAATTATTTGACTGTTATTTTAACATTTCGTTTTTATTCCTTATTTATTTTGCATACATAATGCTTCATAATGCAGAATAATTCCTATAACTTCTAATCCATATATCAGTACATCCTATGTACACATAGCATTGCTTATGTCTTGTACATAATATATAATATTTGAATTATTTTTCCAGACCGACATTAAGTTTGATTTCACAGTACCTATTGATAATAACACATTATGCGAGTATTATAGTGTTTACGTTCATAGTGGCTTTTGTTGTTCTTAGTAAATAAGGGATTCTGAATATCTGAAAAACCTTAAATTCGAATGCCATGGTGGACATCCTTTCACTAGGTTCACTGCTGCAAAGAGGAGCTTGAGAATCACCGTGAAAGTGAGCAGGATATGATTTCATTTGCTCGGCATCTCTTGAGAGTGTGCCCCATGTAAAATACATTTTTATCAAGGGGCCAAATTAAAGAG
Source organism: Gymnarchus niloticus (assembly GCA_009936485.2). Taxonomy (NCBI): domain Eukaryota; kingdom Metazoa; phylum Chordata; class Actinopteri; order Osteoglossiformes; family Gymnarchidae; genus Gymnarchus; species Gymnarchus niloticus. The sequence continues at coordinate 187,938 of JAACJT020000016.1, read as the reverse complement.
AAGAATTACACTTCTCTGTAAGCTCTAGATCTCCAGCATGCTGTAGTCTCTTGTGAAAATGACACTGGCAAGATAAATCACACACCAAGCTAGAAGACAAAATGTACATTATGCCGCATTCCCTCTGGCAGCATTGCTCTGCTTGGCCTCATTGTCATTTTCTTATTGAACTTTCCCAGTAGGATTCACATACAAATACATACAGCTTATCATCTGCTGGTCATCAGCACAATTTAATTACATCAAGAGTCGACTAAATGTATTTGGCAGACAGTAAAGGCTTAAGAGATTACCGGAGTCCCTGTACCCCATTCCCACTCCCAGGAAGAAGACGGGACAGGATGAGAGGTGGCGTGTGACCCGAGGGTCCCACAAGGCGAGCCCGTCTCCGTGTTGATGCTCCAGCAAAGGTGCTCGCTGCTTTTCAATGCCAGCTTGAAAGAACAACGGCAACATGAAAGACTCTAATTTAGCCATGGAGAAGCTCCATGGAGCACAGATGCCACAATAAACGTGGGAAAACTTCAACAGTTTACTCCAAGGTGACTGGTAACAGGATAACAGGAAGCTGCTAAAATCCTTGGTGACAAGGTAAGTACCATGCTAGCTCATGCTACATTATTAGCATGTATTTTCTCTTCACTCAGAACTAATGCTGCTCTTACGTGTTTACCAACTCAAAGCATTTAAAGACCAAAAATTCTGGCATCAAAAACAAATCTAAAGACACCCTAAATAATCGTGGATACACAGGGCACCTGCCATCCAAATCCGGATCACTTTTGAGACACTCCTGCGTCGACAGTCAGATCTGAGCAATGGTGTCTTTGTGCCAAAGATTTTTCAGAAACGGTCCCTAAGTGATTTGCTGAGTGCTTCATGAAGTCCACTAATCACACAATCTCATGGGGCAATTTCGGAGTGCATCACAGCCTGCAGATTAAATTTAAATGGATATGTTTGTAAAACACCTCCCAGGCTGCATTGCTTTTCACTGTATGTAAATGCCAAGTGAAACCATCTAGGCATCCAACCATTTACATTCCGTTATAAACTCATTCCGTCCTCAGTTGTTCCTTTCAGATTAGCCATTACTGGATTTCATTACCATGTAACATCATAAACTTTAAAGCTACAGCGTATAAAACTAAATTTAAATTGTACGCTATATATGCAGTTTTGAGACATGTATGCTTAAATATAAATAGCCTGAAATGTTAAAGTTGTTTCTCGTGATTAAGGTAGGATTCTGCAACAAATCACATGCAATCATTTTTCAAAAGTAATGAAATGAGGTTTTTAACTGTTTGGTTTCCTGGGTTGTGGATTGTGGCTCGTAGCTTAATGCAGTTTAACACTTTGGCTGCTTATTGCACCAGGGTGTTACTGCAAACTAAGGATCAGATGAAGCTACTTGGAGGGGAGGGGCTCATTTAACGTAAATATCATTGTATGGGATGGCTGTCATTATTACAGTAGTGCGGTAGGGATTTCACACCAAGTGATACAAGACAATCAGCATTATGTTATAGGGGCCGACTCAGATCGTCAGATGTTGATCATTTGTAGAGCACATAAACTGTACTCTGAATATTCGTACAAAAATAGAAATTTATGGTGTCTGCTGAGTGGCTTTAATAAACTAAGTTTTTTTTTTAAAAAAAAGGTCTCATGGTAACTTTACTTTGATTTACTTTCATTTCACACATTTTGTATGTGAAGAAAATTAGCGAATGTCATTTTTAATAGGAATCCTCTAATTTTATGAACGGCATTGTAATTAAATACAAAATATGCAGTGTAAAATTAGCACCAATTCTAATTTTGGAATTAATTTAATAGTCATAATTTAATATTAACTCCTGTACTCATAATCAATACCAAAACACTGGCAGCTGCTCATTTCTAGTGATATTTACTTTGGCAAAGAAATCTTGGTGCCAGTGGCATTGTGGAGAGGGAAAGGCCAGTGATGGGGACCTTTTGGGTTGGTTCACTTCTCCTGTCCCTTGTTCATGAATAAAGAGGGGGTCTCCACTCTGTCAGACCCTCCCAAAGTGTGACCAGATCCTGATGTCTGTCCAAACTTCGGGTTCAGTGATGAACATGTTTGAATTCTTGCCAGAACTGCGCTCATTTTCTTTGTGTGCCCCTCTGCAGTGTCGATCCCATCCCCATAAACCTCGAAACGGGAAACCTGATCCCCAGTAAATGTGCTCCTCCATTCCTCAGTCCGTGTCACATGATTTTCTTCACCTCACCTGACCGGAACGTTTTACATGCACTTAAGTCGGGTGCCAATTTAAATCTCCCCACATCCATGCAAAAGCAGGTTCCTCCAACCTTTGAAGCATTCCCATGTATCAGAGAAGGCCTTGTTATCCTCCCCCAGTGACTAGGCAGACAATAACACAAAATACACTCGTCTGCCAGTAGTGTATCTATCTCTCCATCAGCGGAACAGAAGAATCTCTGGAGATTTCGTCCTCAGAGTGGAATGTCTCTTTATCGATAAAATCCCTGACGCAGTATTCGGTATGTTGTGTACAGGCAGCTCACAGTGAGAATGACATGCGATCCACCGTTAACGGCTGGGAGCTGATTGTGTATCTGGCTGTCAGGAAGCACAGCTAGGTGCCGGAAAGTATTCACTGGACATTGCAGGGGCTTTCTGTGGTAGTGGTGACTCAACGTCCTTCTACAAATGATCCCACCTCTTTTGTTCAACAAACTGTAACCTTCACAGGCTGCAGAGAATGAGCTGACGCACAGGTTTACACTCAATTCAGGAGCTAAACTCAGAACACCTATTATGACCATCCAGAGTGGTAGCAAACATAAATATGGCAGATCTTGTTGGAATATAAAAGGAAACAACAAGCTCATTCACAGTGTATCATTCCTGGAGGTCTCTGAGGCCGGGGGCTGTTTTTCTGCACCCATCTCTGGGCCGGTGCCTGCTCTGAGCGCAGGGTAGATGTCATGACAACCCCTTGAAGACGGAGGGAAAACACTGACCTGGGGTTTGCTGCTGAAACGTCTCAGAGACGTCCTGCAGGTGCGTGAAGAGCACCAGGCCCCCAGCTCCGAACAGCAGGAGGAACCAGAAGGAACAGGGGGGTTTCATGGCCAGAGTCCGCAGTCTGCGCCTTCCACACCGAGGGTCCACTATCTTACATTCCAGCCAGGGCATCTCCTGTCAGCCCTGCAAGAGGGACCTGCAGGCACATGACAGCAAGACGTCAGCATGGATAAACGACTCTGTTTATGAGCACAGTCTGGTCTTAAAAGGGCGAGAGAAATCAAATCACATCTCTGAGCTCACTATTGTCTCTGGGCAGACTTCAGGCTGCTGAAATGACTTAAAACGCTACCAGAAAATTTGAAGAAAAAAAGTGAATTTTCAGTACACAAATACTCAAAGTTATGGGCAATAACAGCAGAGACTTAATCTGGTTCAGCCGGATTTAGGTTTGAAGTGAAGGCACGTATAATTTCTGTATTTTCTGAGATGTGTAGAAACTGAAAGTGGGTTATACATTCTGGTGACTGCTCTAGATATGTTGCTACATCACGCGTATCTCTGTTCATGTTTACATGTTTAACTCAGCACTAATTGTGGTGGTGCTGCTCTCTGATGTATGATAGCGTGTTTACCATGTTGGACTGGGTAATATGGACCTGAGCCTCGGCACACACGCAGGCACACGCATGTGTACACTCAGAGTCAGTGATCAAATGCTTCAGTCTTGACGGCCCGAGTCACAGTAAGATTATGGGCATTAGCACTTTAATGGAAAATGAAGATTTTGAGAGAAGATTATTAGTTTATACACTGTCAGTTCAAATGACAAATAAAAGATGTATTCACAGAGCGGGATCCTACTGACGAGCAATGGAGTCAGTAGTGGAGTGTGGGAAACGATATTCCACGGTCAATGTTTTTTAAATAGATTTCACCATCATCTGTGCACAGAGATACTGTTGGAACAGTATGACAATTAATAAAGACTTGAAATGGGCTGAGAGAGCTGCCTGCCAAATGGAGATGCACCTCTGGTATTTTTCATTTTCAGAACAACACTTATCTATGCAGCTTACAGTCTTGCACATTTATAATACTGGCTTTTGGGAAAAGCAGAGGAATTTTAGTTCTTGCTTAAGGGTATGATGGGAGTTCCCCTCCTGGGATTTTAATGTGCTACAAACACAACTTCTCTTGTGTCCTTATAAAAAGTACTTGTTAATAATACCAGTAAGCTTATAATTATTATTACATTTGTAGAAGCATCTGACATTTATGTATCTGTGTGTTCTGCTGGAGGACTTCAGCGATTCAGGTTAAACACTTCACTCAAGGCAACAGTGGGGTCCTACTGGGACTTAAGCCAACACCCTTCAGGTTAAACACTGTTAAATGCACCTGCTCAAACTGAGTGTGTGGAGGCTGCCTGTGCACACTTCCCCTCCACTGGTAGGAGCCTGGTGCAGGGCTGCCCCTGTGGAGGCAGCTTCCTGCGAGGCACTTGGTGGGGAGAGGCACTTGGACCATCGTTCGTTCTCCCAGCACGTGTCAGCTTATTTACCCTGCTGCTCACCATGGCCGGATCACAGTCATTGTGAACCTCTCATCACACACACCTGCACACGCCGTGGCACTGAGTGTGAAATATGAAGCTGTAAGCCCATGCAAAGCACCGAGCGGCTTGCGGATTGAGCTCCTGTACGTTGATTTATGTAGCCGTCAGCGACAGATTCGACTGACGAGGTAAATCTTACAACTTATAAGAGTACTCCAGCAACGAGAAAAAAGATAGTGATGAATGGACCACTCAGTGTTTTATGAATAAATCAGAGTTTATTCATACTATCACTGCAGAAGTTTTATTAATCACTATTTTCATTTTATGTGCTTTTGAAAAAGCAGCTATGAATTAAATAGAAAAGAATAATGTGTTGGTTACTCAGCAATACCTGAAGTCCGAGTCAAAAAAACAAGCTATTTATTCTGATGATACGCTGTTTGGTCTCTGGATCAACGCTTTGCTGTCAGAGAGAGGCCGGTATCTCAGTTACTAGTGATAACCTGCTCTTATCCTGTGTTAAAATATACATTTATTCCTAATGTGGACCTTTGCCAGAGGTAAAACCCAAGTCTCTTAGTTGCAGACATCTGCTAGTCTAAACTTTTCAAAGCAGCTGAACTCTCCAAATGAATGGAACCTCTGTTTCTCTATACAGTGCCACTGCTGTTTTATGTCACTTTTAAATTCATCCATTAAAGGGCATTTTCGCTCAACAATTGCTATAAATCATAGTTTTACTATTAGAATCACATGAAGGTTCTCCCAGTGGGATGCTTTATATCGTACACATTTGAGCTATTCAGAGCTACTGTTTGCTTAACGTTATTGGTAATTAGCTTTAATTTACGTACTGTAAGCAAAGTGTTATATGATATATTTTATCACAGGATAAGCTCAGAAGCTCACACACCGCTGATAAGCTAGCTAAAGGACCTGCAGTGTACCTCGAGAATATTCTGCACATTTTCAGCGAAGCTTACAGGGAAAGTTAAAGGGGCGATTAAGGCACTGAGCTTCTAGGGGCAAAAAAACCACCCAGCATGTCTGTTTTCTGGTCTTAGAAATGGAGCTACTTCTGCATGCCTTCTGTTTTCACCATGCGAAACACTCTGTACCATTCTGACATGCTGTACCATTCTCTTTATACACCTACCTACACCAACCGTATGCTTATCCACAGAAAATGTAGATTTACAGCAAGAAAATGAAAATTAGGAAAAGCTCTGCACGAAGGACCCACATTTTTGTCAAACAAGGTACTTGTGCCTACAGATGTGTGTCAAAAACTACTTCAGCAAATGTGCTCAACGTTTTAACGTCGTGAAAACTGACGGTGCAGACAGAATTCACAGGTGACTGTTTGGATCAGACTGGTCTCCATATCACATCTTTACCCTTCAAATTATACACATCAGTATCTTCTGATGGGGCCCTCAAACAGGGCCAACTGCTGAGGTAAATCCTGAAATGGACGCTCTCCAACTCAGTCTTCCTATCACGTGATATCTCCATGAATATTTGATCAGCTTCTCTCTGATCACCCACATGAGGTTATTATGAATTATTCTTTAAAAATATGCCAAAAGGTTTAGGTCCTACATAGCAACAGTGTCTAGTTTAATGGCGAATCTGAAAAAAGGGTTCGATCGGCATGTGGCCCCCTCGTGAATATCTGAACGAGATGCCTGTGAAGAGGAGAGGGCACCGTATTGGTCACAGGACTCCTGTTTCTTCAGGTCTCTTCTGGACTCCATCTTCACACTAAGCTTCATGAAGCCTGGACTGGGTCTTTCAGGGTCTGCCACAAGCTGAGCACACTTCATGGACACCCTTGCCACTGTAATATCCACTGTAATCTGCCCTTCTTCTGATGGAGAAGGGGTCTTCTCCATAGCATCTGAGATCAGTCTGAGGAGTCATATGGCCGATCCACGTGAAATACTGAGGAAAATGCACTTTCATTTTCAGAGGCGTCGTGCGTGCAGGACTCACGATGGATTTTCGCACCTTCACATGTGTTACCTGCTATAGTACAGTACAATAGCAACAAGGATGGGAAAAATAAGATTAAAGGCATTCTGTCGTGTGTATATGTGAAAAACAATCAGATAATTAGGTAAAACCAAGTGTCTCAAATCTTCAAGATTGCCTTAAAGTCGTTGGACACCCTGACCAAAACTGTCTTCTCCCGATCCAATTTCTTTGGCAAATGGCTAATTCATTGGTTTCGTGCTCCATAGCAGCGAGGTTATATGAATATCTGATTTTATCAAGACTGTTTGAGCATGTAGCATAGTGCATGTTTACAGGCCACCCGTTTTTCCGGGAGTGTGGCATTTACATGTTTCCATGTTGCATGTTGGTGTCCTCTGGGTAGTCCTGTTTCTTTCTACATTCTGAAAACATGCAGATAGACTTGCATGTATGTCCTGTGAAGGACTGGCATCCCATCCGGGGTGTGCTCCAACCTTCTGCTTTCTGGGATAGGCTCCAGGTCCCATATGACTGTCACCAAGAGAAGGGGTCAGAAGATGGATGGATCTTCACGTCAGTTACAGCAATTTTTGTTGGCCAATCAAAAATAATAATTAAAGAGCATTGCTGGAAAACCCTGAGAAATGAGGCTATGCAGGATCATAAAAGAAAAAGTTCATAAAAGGCAAAATGATAACTGTGATTGTAAACAAGATATGATACAAAAAAATGGTCAGATTGTGGGTGACGGCAGCTTGGCGGGGGGACTCGTGGTCAGGTGATCCAGTCTCTTAATGTGCAGCATATGCTAGAATATCACACATTTCAGAAGCCAAGAGGAAGGACAGACCATCCAAAAATGCCAAAAATTATGCTGCGCTACATAGTGTTCTTGGCCTTTCATTATTAAAATTGCACATTTCCGTTGCACACTAATGAAGAAAAAAGGTTTAATATTTTTTGCACCCTCCATTTCTTTTCCATTGCCTTCAAGGATCTGTGCCTTTCACTTCGAGGAGGATGAGATGTGGTTTTCTTTTGAAATCAAGCATGAGAGAGGTGATGGAGGTGGGTGTGGATCCCACCCCAATGGGTCCCAGGTAACTCCTCGGGGTGAAAATAAACAGTTAAGCGCACCTGCTTCCTGTGAGCCGCTGCCCAGCCGTACTTTTATCTCCACTGATTGGCTTCCCATGGACTCGAAGCTGAGTCATTTCATCACTCTATCAGCTCACAGCTATGATGCTCTCTGACATGCAGGAGGGGTTTAAAAAAATCCTTTCTGCATCAAAGCCCACCCTCCCAAAAAAAAAAAACACCTGCCGCCACAGGGCTGCTTCCCAGCCTCTGTCAAGCCACAGCAGCAAGATGGAGGAAGGCAGAACCGAAAACTGAGCCCTGGCTAAGGTTCTCTGATAACAATGCGATCTCTGACAGGAGCCTGGGCCAGCACTGGCTGCTCTGAGAATGCATTGGGTAAGGTTCTCTGATAACAATGGGACCTCTGACTGGAGCCTGGGCCAGCACTGCCTGCTCTTAGAATGTTGTCAGAGAGATTCTGCCTGCCCCTTCTCCTACTGTGCTTACAGACATTCAATTATGTGGAACCTTCATGCGTCTTCAACCACTGGATGAAGTCTACCATGCTCTTGAAATCAGTGGCCAAATTATGCTACGCCAAAATGTACTAGATCTTTAAATCAGGAACCACATGCAAAAAACATTGATTTAGATCCAAGTGAAAGACAGGTAAGAGGTCCATGCAAGTGTGTTGCCTTAGGCATTACTCAAATAAGAGGACACAAAGAGCTCCTTTTGAAAAAACAGACTATTTCAGATCTGAATGCTCGACGGTGACCTTGTGTTCCTTCAGTCCTTATGACGCTGGACTCTTGAGTTTATTGACGTTTTTTCAGGCAGAGTCAGGGCACATTTATGTCTGTTCCGAACTTTTTGTGTCTGTGTGTAGAACATGGCAAAGGAAGACAACTACACTCGATTAAATCTGTTTACGGCTTTAATTCCTGTTTCATTTAATTTGACCGCATGTATAAGACAATTTTTTTTATATATTAATCCACAGCAGCATTATAGATTTGTGAAGACAAAACAGCAGACTGTAAAGACAGAGGGGACTTGACAGGATTAGCTTTACATTTGTAAGATATACCCATGGACCAGACCCTGGGGCTGTCATCGCTCGTTCTGTGAACTGCATTCAATAAAATTAATACAGCCTCAAATGTAACTAATGCTCATTACGGTATAATAAATTCCAAAGTAATTTTTTCTCTTGCTAGATTTAATGAATTCTTCTTCATGCTGAATGCATGATGTTGTGAAGCCACACATTGGATTGTTACCTGACTTTGTCATTCAATAATTTCTATTAATTGGTTGTTCTTTACCTTTGATGGAATTTTAGAGAACGGGGTGAAACATGTTGACTCTAATTCACTCCTGAGCATGTCACCACAGTAGGATATGAGGAATGTTTGTACAGAGTGTGACTGCACACTGTGTGCTGGGTCCATAACTACAGCATGATGGCTGTCAGCAGATCAGCCCCCAGTGGATCCAGTGTGATCCTTGTGCTGACTTCCTCCTCATCCAAAACATGGCTTTGGTGTTAAAGCTGAGTCTCCACTGAGCAGATGTATCCACTATCGACTAACCATACAGAGAAGCACTGTGATGGAGACAGCAGACTGGACTGTGTGAATGGGGACTGGGCAGAAACCGGTTAATGGGGTTTCCTTTACAGGAATAAGGGGGCTGGGCAGGGAAGGGTTAATGGGGTTTCATTTGCAGGAATAACAGGGCTGGGCAGGAAAGGGGTAATGGAGTTTCATTTGCAGGAATAACAGGGCTAGGCAGGGAAGGGTTAATGGGGTTTCATTTTCAGGAATAACTGGGCAGGGAAGGGTTAACGGGGTTTCATTTGCAGGAATAACTGGGGAGGGGTGATGTGAAGCTGTTACAGTGACCTTTGACTCTCGATCAGCAGAGGGCTCTAAAGTATACCCCATATGCACTTTGGCCTACATACTGCACACTTACTGTATTATAAGAGACTTACATAGCATTACAGAAAATTAACTCTAACTAAATTGCAACCTCCAGATGTGGGGTAATCTTCCTAATTGAATATAAAAATCTAAATGAATACAGAACAACGTTGATTTATCTGATCATCTGAAGAGCAGTTGTCCCCCCAATCAATAATAATAATAAAACAGAACCTAATTTTAGTTAATTTGTGATATATGCAGTGTGCCTCAGAAGTAGTGTAACAGGAGTTAAAAATCAAACCATTGCTTTAGCTCCTGTGTGGACTCAGGACAGTTTCCAGTGACCTTGACGCATCCATCTGTCACACCATGGTCCATTGTGAGTTTTTGCAGGGGATGGCGGTTAGCTTTCACTTTTCATCTTTTAGCTCAGCTTGTTTCATGTGAGCTGGGTATTCACATGTATATTTGATAATCTAATAACTATTTCACTAACCAAACTAACCTTGGTGCCAATTAGATCAGATGATCAACATTCTACTGTATACTATTTCAAACCAGTCATTTCCGGTGATGAGGGCCTCAATTAAAGCAGCAGTAACCTTCCTGTGCTCGGCCCTGACAGAACGGACCCGTGTGTCCGGCCTTAACATGGATTACTGCGACAGATGGGAGACGCGCTCTGAAATCGATAACCCGTGTCAGCTAAGCCAAAGTCTCTCTCGGCTAAAAAAGAAAAACAGATTACAAAGGCTCCTCTCCACCAAAGATTGGGCCAAGCGTCTGATCATCCAATCTATACACATCCACAGCACTGGTCAGAATTCTGACATGGGCAGCAATTACTGTTATTGAGCCACACAGAACATCAATGTAGGGGTGGGGGGACACTCGGAACTGTGTTCAACATCAGCTTGTTGATTACAGTGAAGGGGCATGGCGTGGCACGGCGTCATTTCTTACATTTTAGACAGAGACAGAGTGTATTGCACTGGCAGATGTATTCACAGATACAGGACCAATGTTTAAATGAATTCAAGGGGTAGACAGTGTGAGATCAGCACTGGCTGCTTAAAGGGGCCCTGTGAGAAGAGGTGGAAAGACAACTGGCAAAAATGTTGGTAAATACTGCCAACACAGCTTTTAAGAATGAAGGGCAACATTCAGAAGAATCTGTTATCATTTTTGTTCATTTAAAACATACACGTTTCATTCAGATTGATCCTTCACCAACACCGCCAGAGCTCAGAAAATGTCAAGTCACAGACCTTGCAGTAATCCAGCAGGTGCCCACAGCTGAGGTTTCGGGTTCATTTTTGAATTTTAACCAGTCGTCTGTGCACATAGACCAAGAGGACAGGCCTTGAATACAGAGGCTGTCGCACCTGCCAGCAGACAGCACTGAATTCACCTACACCTTTCACAGCTCCATTTCTTAGTGAACATTAGCTTCTGCTCACTGATGACCTTCTCCCAAGAAAGTGGAAATGACATATCACTGGGAATTAGTAATCGTTATTTTATTTAATTTTGTTACCATTAACTTGCTGTAATGTTTTGCCTCTTTAACTTTTAGAGCTCTGCCTGTTTTAATTGGGATATTTCCAGTTATTATATTCATAAAGTTATTTCAGTGTTGTAGTACATGTTCGATCCTTATATAACAATATTTTATCCTTCATTAATTTTTACTAGGCATCTCTTATTTACTTAGTTATAGTCCATGTTTAAATAGCAATGTAAAACATAAAATGTATATTCATAATTCAGTTGAAAACATTTGGGTTTCCCCACCTGACAACCTGCAGAGTACAAAGTGCTGTTGATAGGGGCCTTCCTTTAACAAAAAACGGAGGATGCTGTGGGTTCGAAGCCAGATTTCAGAGCTCCAGAGGGTCCGCCGTGTTAATGAGGCTCTGTTAAATGAAAGACCTGTTCAGAAACCTTGTCCTTCCATGAAGACACTTTTAATTAAAATATGGACACATACTGAAAATTGATGAGGGGAGAGAAATCGCCATCAGCGAAGTCACCTCAATTAGTAATCAGACGCTGCCATTACTGAATTTCTATCTCATGATGACTTCCCAGCTTTTGGGAGAGTATACTGGCTCAAAAGTAACAGTGAACACTTTCTTGTAATTTTCACTGCTCAAATAATGTTGGATCAAGTGCATTTTTTGATTCATTCAAAATTACAGATGATATTTAGGGCAATGTTTAGAGAAAGATAGTGCCCACATTCTAACTGAACACTTTTAAGGACTTGACACATTCTTCAGAGAAATAAAAATAAGGTGTCACAACTTATCGAAGTACCAAAGATCTAAGGATCAGCCATGTAAAGACATCAGCTGGCTTTTGTGATTGAGGAACCTCAATGCCAAGCTGATTCTGATGGAGCACTTGTGACAACCTTGGAATGATACTTCATGAATCAACAAACTCATTTGGCTATAAGCGTGCATCCTTTATTGGACGCTCCTGGCCCTGAGATTGTCATTGATTGTTTTGAATTGCCAGGTCACACAGGAATAGCTCTATATGTCAAATGGTGTGCGTGAACCATGTTAATCTGAAAGAAAAATCCTCCATTCGTTTACATCGATTATCTGGCTACAGGAGGAACGAGAAAACAAAGTTTCTTTCTGCGATGTGCAAAACCCACACGTCTGGCGACGTCCCATCAGAGATCAGGGCCACAGTGTGGCTGTAATGCACTTTGTGAACAAAAGACTTTTGCCATGAGTCCCTGCAGAACCTTAATAAACTCTATGGAGGGAGATACAGCCGGCCTCCCCTTCTAGCCAATCAATAAAGGCGATGGAGCGTTTGGCTTACCAGTTCATGGATTTTCAGCTCATAAGTTATAAAAGAACTGCAGATGGCAAACAATGACATGCCTCATACTTTTAAATTGCTGGTTTTGCTCTTTTGAACCAAAGTCCAGGGGTTTCAGCACACTAGGGATTTGGGAATCTGCTAAGTGAATATTAAACACACACCCATGAGCCATTTCCTGCTATTCCGTTCCCTGAAACCCCAAATATGTCTAAAAAGCAAATAAATTGCAATTGCTTAAAAGGTGGCAATTACATTTAAGTGCCAAAAAAATTGAATGCTCTGCATGGGGAAAGAGATCAACAGATTCCAGTGTTTCAGAAAGCTTGACACAGTCATTAAATTACATTTGATATATAAGGATTTTGTCTAATAGGAAAATCATGTATGTATGATCACTGTCAAGGAAATGTTCAGAAGATAGCTAACATAATAAGGATAAAGTATAATATTCTGCAGTTTACTGAAAACTAATTATTGAGATGTGCACAGATCAGCTAGTATTTAACAGGCTGTTAAAAATTATTCCTGTCGCCAGTAATATGGTTGCACACATCGTTTAGTGCCAGTGTTTGATATGAGTTAATTGAAAAGCCCATAATTGCTGTTCTCTAGCATACTCCCCATCCTCTGTAATTACCAGGTACATGTGAACCGAGCAGTGATATCCTGCCCTAAGATCCCTCCCCTGGCTTCACACATCAGGGGATTTCCGTCTGGAGACAGCCGCCCCCCCAACACACTACAGCGCTCTCCATTTTGGCCACCAGTGTTGCAGTAATCTGAGCTGACAGGTAACTCGACACTCTCTTGTTCTGTGTCATCTTCACATCCACAGGCCTGATTGCCACTTCGTGACATGACGGGGTGAATTAATCAAGAAGCTGTACTGAAGCGTGTAAGTATCTGTACACGCGCACGCACACACCCAGACACAAAGGGGGCGCCACACCTTGCCACTGCTATCTATGGTACCCCTGTCTTGAGCGGCACCCTTCCTGCTAAAAGCTGGTCCCTACTCCAGTGTCACATGCATAAAGGCTCGCTGCACCAGAAATTTCATATCCATTCAGGCTTTCATCCACGGAGAATGTGAGGAAGCACTTTTCAATGGTACTGTATGACTGAATGTAGGACGCTCACCGCCTTTCAGTACTGCATTCAATAAAAACTTTGCTTCCCTAACATATATGCAGAAACTCCCAAAGGGGAAAGTAAAAAGCAAAAAAAACTGACTTGCTGAGTTGAAATTTCAAAAATGCACTCCTGTCTAACAAAAGCCACCAGGAAAAAGCATGTTTCTAGTCTAGGGTGAGGTAAGGCGACACCACCTCTTCATGTGGCAGCTCCTCTCACGTTGTCCAACAAGACAAAGTGCTTTTTTTATGATTTATCTTCATTAATCTTGACGCCTGATGAATAAGCTGCCAAAATTCCATAAGGGAACACTGTAAACTCAGGGAAGAGGATGCGATTGGCTGTGTTAACCATTCAATTAATCAGCATCCTCCTGAGACAGCAAGAGAAACTATCCTTCCCTCCCTCACTAAAATCCCCCTTTTGCACCTCTGGCCGAAAGTTACGTTTAAACAGACCACATTCCCTGTGTTTATGCACTTCGTGGAAACACCAGAAAGTGATCTAATTATCAGAAGCAGACCTCCTGCAGGGTACAAGAGGCTGCTGATTGGTGGTAATTAAACCATTCAGTTAATGGAAGGCTGATTGATTGTGTCTCCCAGGGCTTGCTGTTCCTCCGTAATTTGGCAAATACTCGTAAAAGTTAATTAAATTGTGATGTTGGCAAACTGAATGAAGACGTTGGATTGAGCAAATGATACCGGACTGTGGTGGAATTTAATGTAAGCAGAATGTAAATAGAAAATGTTAAAAAAAGCCAATCTTAGCTGGTGACGTTACGTGGCACGAAGACCTCCACTACGCTGGCTGAGATGACAATACCTCTTTACACATTCATTTTTCTCCTGCAATCTTTCACTTCCCTTTAATCCAAATGGCTGCCGTCCATGCCTCATGATGCCCATGTAGTGATAAAAGCACTCTACTCTTTTGTCATTTCTTTCACTTGAGCTTGTTGCTGGAAAAGTGGGGAAGGATCCAAAGACGGACATACCCAGTGACAGGGAACACTGAACCACCTGACCGCTGTTTTTCAGCCATACTGTGCAGAGATACACATTTCCTCCGGCAATGTGCGGCACAGTTTGCCTTTTACATGACACAATGTTCCCCAAACATTGGTGTAATTACCTTGCTCACCAGCTTCCTCTCCTGAGGCCCAAACCACATCTCTGGTTCCACAGGCTCCGGATTTGGAGCTTCTCCTCGTGAAACGATCTAGCTTCAAATACACTGGGCTCCAGGGGTCTTGATTTTGATAGAATAGGAGACAATGGAAGGAAACGTGTATCGTTGTCCATGTGCCTGATTCAATTTCCTCTTGGGTTTTCTTTTTTCTTACTTGATCCATTACACTCTTCCTTGCATGCCTAATCAAGTAGGCAGCTAATTACAGGAAGCTCAGGTAAAATGGATGGCTATAATTAACTTCAGAGTTCATTTCTGCTGGCTAATTGATCAATGCACTGGCACTAGGTCACTTAATTTGACCAAAGTTATTAGCCTGACAACCTAGCAATGAGTGAGGGATCACAAAGCCATCCCTTGAACTTGTCTAACTTGAGCATGGCACCTTCTACAAATGGCAGCGGCTGCAGCTTGGGCAGTCAAACGTTGACCTTGACTATGTGTGGCTGAGCCATTGGTCTGCCGAGAAATCCAAGCAGGTTTTGTTGCTGAAATACTCTTCCCTCTTGGTTTATAAAACTACACACACCATATCTATCATCTAGCTGAGAAGAAAGCAGTGTGTACACTGCGACACGAAACACCGGGAAGAGAGATGCACTACTGTAAAGAAAAACCGATGGTGCCAATGCTCCTAATAATCTCTTAGAATAATTTCATAATTTAAATTTGTTTGTTATTATGACTAGTAGCAGTTTCAAATTTCTAGTCTTGTACATAAATTTAAGAAATTATCATGCCTGTTTTGTACAGAAAGACTACATCATGTGACAAAATGGTAGCTAATTTCCAATGTAGCATGAACAGCTATCCAATGTCCTAGAAAGTGCTCATTCACATCCAGAATTACAGCTCAAGGCATCTCCATTTGGCCTGTATGTAGGAAGATTCTAAATTTAAGTGAACAATTCCAGTGTGCTGGCCGCATGGCATCTTTTTGACCTGTAGTGTGTAAAGACAGCAATCGGCCCTGCAGAGTGCCTTGGAGGGGGACACACCCTAGCCTGCAGGCATTTGGGGGGTTAATAAATCTGATATCAAACTAAAAGTGAAAAATTGGGACAGAAAAATGGGCAGAAAATCGATTTACAATGAGAACAAAGACTCCAGTGCTGACTTGGCAGGGGCATCCTCAGTAAACACTACCTACAGAGTATTCTTTGTATTAATTCCAATATTGATCATTTTATGAGTAATAGACGGGCTGCACAATATGTCATCCTGCAGGGATGTAAAGGAAATGGTTTATTTTTCAGGTAAAAATATGCTATGTATTGGGAGGTCGCCTCTGTTGGCCTTAAAGAATTATTAAATAGTAAGATTACAGGTACAAAAAAATGCAAACAAAAAAACCCCATCATTGTTCCATGTCAGAAGGTAAAGATTTGAAGCTGTTGATCACTCTGCCATTATGCAATTAAGAGATAGTTAGTTGTAATGTGCCCTAATTAATTTACCAAATCAGTCCCATAATTGTGTTGTATTGTGATAAAAGCAGACCTGTATCATGCTATATCAACTAGCTTGAACTAGATTGATCTTCCTTTGTGATGCCAATCATTTCCTTCTTCATGTTTGCCTATTTATTTATTGATTGGCCTAGCTGAATCTCATATCCTAGACCACTTGTATTATAAACTCAGTTCATCAAGCTTTATCTCCATTTTTTACAGACGCACATCTTCCAAATCGTAAATACTTGACTGTTGCAGGGTCACAATGAGCCTGGAGCCAATCCTAGGAAGGTGCGGCCAGAATACGATACCGGTTAATTGCAGCCAGTTCACCTAACTGCATGCATTTGTTCTCTGAGAGGAAAGGCAGACGTGCCCAGGGAGCCTCACCACATTAATTCAGGGGTAGGATTTGGGGAAATGTGAGGCTACTGTGCTACCTACTGATGCACCTCACCAAGAAACCATCAATGGAAAGACTGTGCACATCATGACAAGCATCTGTAATACATTTCCTGTTATCTGTCATCATGTCCTCAATTATCTTCAACATGTTAATTTCTTTATATTATTATCAATAATAATCCATCTTATAACTGCTCATCCTGGTCAGCATCACAGTTGGGGGGGCAATGCAACCAATCCCAGGCAGCGTGGGGTACAAAGCAGGGGTTCATCCATCCATCCATCCATCCATCCATCCATCCATCCATCCATCCATCCATCCATTTCCAAACCACTTATTCAATGCAGGGTCGTGAGGGGGCCTGGAGCCTATCCCAGGCGGCATGGAACTGCTAGGGCAAGAAGAACAGTGACACTGAGTGAATAGTGATTGAAATAACACGTTGGTCAAAAGCTTCAGTGACATGTGCTCCTCAACCAATTCTATAAGGTGGTGTTAGTGATGAAGCCTGACATGATAAACATCATAACCCTAGGGCATCTCTAGACTAAAGTGCATACTCCTCATCAGTGAAATCCATGTAGAGGATTCAGATGTGAGGTAAAACAGATGAACAACTCTGAACCAACTGACTGCACTGGGTGTGAACAGGCATGAACAGCGATACTGTGGTTGGACCATAGTACATAAACCCATTAGTGCATCAGAAATATGCTATTTTGTAAATAAAGTGGAAGAAAGATCATGCAGTGGTCTTACTGAGCAGTAGGAGAAAGTCATATGGTCAAATGAGTCATCCCTCACCCTGTTCCCAACAAGAGGATGAGTGAATGTGTAGTGTGTTCCAAATGAAACCTGCTGGCTTGACTGGTTGTGTCCTGCAGTGTTTTGGCAGCTCTCTCATGGTGTGGGGAGTGTTTTCCTGGCACTGTTTAGGTCCACTCAATCCCTTATAGAGGAAGGTCAGGGCCACAAAATGCCAAGCCATTCTGAGTGATCGCGTTCATCTTATGGAAAAGCGTTTTTCTTCAAAAACACCCCTACATGTGATACATGATTGGTCACTGAATTTTCCAAAGAGCATGTTTGCCATATGCCCTAACTATTCCAACCCAAAAGAACACCTATAGTGTTCTGTGGAGCAGCTCCTGTTCCAGTGACCTAGTCTAGATTAGGACCCGCACATTCAAGAATGGCATTAAGTGGGCATGCAGAATATGTGTCTCATAGGGGCCAATCGACCACTAGGGGGCTCCAGAACATCCATACATACAGGTTTTCACTCAATTTTATCAATGACTTACCCACAGGAATTTTCTTCTTAGCTTTCCAGAAATGTATTGAATACGAAATGTCAGCCAGCATGTTATACAAATACACTCCAATGAAACTGTTGGTTTGCAAAATGCAGCAGAATGGGGACCCGAAAAAACATCTTGCATGCCCTACTGAAAAGAGTTTGCACTCCTGCATCCAGCACCTACACCAAGGTGGACCAAAGATGTTCTCCTGGTTAGTGGTGGGCCAACATCAAATTACTTTTTAATACACTTTATAATAGTTTCTCTTCTATTTTGCTAGTTAACTATAGATACATGCTGATACACTTCAAAAACTTTAGAGGTGACAGATAAAACAGATGAAGCTCCATGTGGAATACTGAGATACTGCAGATTTCCGGTGTAGGCTGAAGACAACAGAATTATGATGGCTGCTCTCCCATGCTAGCAGCTTATATTGCCCTATTCTTCACTACAGTACTCCTAAACTCCACAAATATCTCCACTCATTTCTTCGTTGAAAATAAATACTTTGAGGACTGAAGAATTTTGATTTCTAGGTAGTCAACCAAAACAGTCAACAAGAGCAAGAACCATGACTCTAAGTGCTAAAGTGGTCTTTTTAATGTTATAGCTCATCCGTACTGCTTGCAAATGGTGAGCATCCATTAGCATGACACTAAAAAATGTATGAACCTTCCCAGGAGGCTTATTTTTACAGAATTAAGGAGGCTGTTAGAAGGATCTGTAACAGTGTGGGTTAGCAAATACCTTCTGTGCCATCCAAGTTTTCAAATGTCTGTGACAGATTGGCCGCTGAGGCGTCTTCTGCCTGTCTAAAGCCAGCCAGGCCCTGCATTCCAAAGCAAGCGTTTTGTCTTTCAGTGGTAAGGAAACTACTAGACTTGACACATCTTATCTAGAATGTCATCTAAGTGTCGTCTGAGGATCGGGGGGCCAGGTTAATCAGGCACATTTATATTTGTTACTAGGCCGCTTTGAACATGTGACAAAGCTTGGTAGCTCTGTGGATGGGGAACACACCAATACCTGTGGTGATGATGGGATGTGGGTTCTTGTGTCTGCAGTGTTTGCTCATGGGTCCTTAGAGCTGCTTTAATAACACCAGCTTTCTGCAAGCACAACAAGGCATTAAAAAAAACAGTGTGGGGGTGTTACCTGCAAAACGCTATGAGTGTGCAGATCAGCAGCCCGAAGGAGGCAAGGTGTATGAGACTGGGCTATTTATAGCTGGCGGAGAATTTATTCAGCGAGACCCAAAGTGGACCGTGCAGCTCTTCCTTGACAGAGTCGGATGAAAAGAGGAAGATGCTTGTTCCCTCCTGCCTCTCGCAGGCTGCCTAATGGAAGCCGCAAAGCGGAGTCGTCGCTTTGAAGTTCCTCAGCGTCTGTCACAGCCCCATTCCTTTCACTCTCAGGTGGCTTCCCTTGAACTGTCACACACGATGCTACCTCTGCGTAGGACAGTGCTCCAGATTACATCCTGGAACGTGGACAGAACGTCTCACTGGCCATATACTACAGGCTACATAATGATATTTCATCTGGGCTCAACCTCGCGTGGTGTGGGAAGAAGGGCTGTTATTAAAACGCAGCCCTTTCAAGTTTATCTCTTTGACTCACAGGAGTAAAGATGTGTGCTTTACACAGAAGAGAGCCTGTCGAGCAGTGTGACAGACTTCTAGGTGTATGATCATCAAAAATAGATGAGGTTACAGCGAAGGACCTTGTGACTGCAGTAGAGGCAAAACACTTCACACACGTGTACAGGCGCATGTATGTGCACGCGTAGATCTCGGAGCTGCTCAGCAGGATCTGGACCACTCGGCTCCTCAGCTTTGCAAAACTACTGCTCTCTCGCTGGCCATCTGGACCGCTCTGTGCCAGCCCACGTGGCTCAGAGCCACCTACGGGTCCTCTCTGTACTGCTACAGAGTTTTCGCCTGCCTTAGCGACGCGGTGCAGCTGATGATAGTGCTGATTGATGCCGGTCTCTTACATGAAAAACTCATCAGCCGGCTGTGTGGATCTCTGTGGTAGCAGACAAGCACTCGAGTCCATCAAGAGCTGCTGAGTTATTGACCTCTTGATGTGGTTCTGATGCGCCTGGCATGTAGTGTGTGTAATTCTGTTGTAGTGCAGCTACTGGTTATACATCAAGACCAACCAACACACTGGACACTGGCGATATGAGATTTCAGGGGTGAGGGTGGTGGTGTGGTACTGTGTATTGAAAATTTGGTGTAAAAGGCTGCTTTTATTTGAATGTCTTGTTTTGGGTAGACAAAACGAGCAATAGCACTCAGGGTTTTTAATTGGATGAATTAGAAAGTTTTGAATGATGCTCAGTATCTTTTCGCAGAGCCATCAGGTAAACTCTCCGTTACCGATGGCGACGAGCCTGATTCCTAATAACCAGGGAGATATGCAATTATACATCTGTTGGTTCCACCCGCGTGCCATTCAAGTTATAGCCAGAGAAATTCCTCTGTGCAGGAAATGGTTTAACAAAACCATTAATCTTCTAACCATTGAAGCAAATTCATAGTGATGTAGTGCATCGGTTGTGTAATTTAAACAAAACCATTAAAATCCATATAAAGAAGGGAATAAGCACTGAATTAATGAGCAGTTTAGTGTTTGTTGATTTCACTGGGTGACTAGGAGCCAATG
Source organism: Gymnarchus niloticus (assembly GCA_009936485.2). NCBI lineage: Eukaryota > Metazoa > Chordata > Actinopteri > Osteoglossiformes > Gymnarchidae > Gymnarchus > Gymnarchus niloticus. The sequence continues at coordinate 167,364 of JAACJT020000016.1, read as the reverse complement.
GAATGAAGCTGACTCTGAAGCTTGCAGTTCTGCTTGGACAAATTGTCTGTCACTCTACGGTGATGGTGACTGCATGGTCCCAGCTTAATATATTGTTTGTATCTTTGCCGGTCAAGTGATGGAGCCTGTGCTTTACACCTGGATTCTAACACATAATCAAGGAAATTCAGACTGCCTTCCACAGACTGTGAGTCTCAGTCTAAATGTAAACTATACTGCTTGTCCATCCATCCATCCATCTTCTAGCCGCTTATACTGGTCACAGTTAAGTAAGGGCTGGGGGGGGCATCGGGGCCTACAGCCTACCCTGGGAAGCATATAGTTGGGATGTAGCCTGGATGGGATGCCAGTCCATCACAGGGCACTAGGCTGGGCTACGCCCTGGATGGGATGTCAGTCCATCACAGGGCACCAGGCTGAGGTACACCCTGGATGGGATGCCAGTCCATCACAGGGCACCAGGCTGGGGTACAGCCTGGATGGGATGCCAGTCCATCACAGGGCACCAGGCTGGGGTACACCCTGGATGGGATGCCAGTCCATCACAGGGTACATAGACACCCACACACAATCATACACAAACAATTAAGAGACACCAATTAACTCTTTTATCATCTTTTATTTAGTATGCCTTTTATCTTTGCTGGAATGATTTCAATGAAATTTTAATCATTCTTAACTTCATACTTTTAATTTCTTATGTTTCTTTCTCTGTAAAGCACCCTGAATTGCCTCTGTATGTGTAATGTACAATATAAAAATATTTGCCTTGAGTGGCCTTGCCTAACTACATGTTGGAGGACTGCGTAGATATAGTAAGAAAACCAGAGTACCCAGAGACTACAAACACAGAGAGGGCTGCCAGCGTTTCCCCCGCGTTCACAGCTTGCAACGGGTATAGAGAATGTGGCCAATGTCTGTGTATTTAAGAGTCTGAGGGCAGCCAGAACAAATTTGTCCATTCCTTACCTATGAAATAAATGCTATGAGAAAGATGTACAACTGACATTAGAAAAGTCAGCGTTAGGTTATTACAGTGCCTGAAGTAATTTTCCTTGTTGGCCCATTTAAATTCTGACTTAAACATGGCATTTAAACTAGATTAGTGAGATACATTTCTCTATAAACCAACTATTCATCCATCCATCCATTCATCCTCTAACCACGTATCCTTGTCAGGGTCATGGAAGTATGAAAACACAAAAATGCAAATATATAAGTGTTAAGTAATCGCAATGCTTTCCTCATACAGCTTAATAAAACGAATGTTTGTGTTTTGTGTTACAAACGCGAGATAATTCCATTTTCATGTGTAAAAGGTGCAGACTACATGACTGTAAACCTGCTAACTCGATTCTGCCATCTTATTGCTGAAAATGTCATTTGTATCAATTGTCCTGTGCAGAGACACGATCGGATCACTTCAGTACTCAAGAGAGTGGCTGCTTAAATGAGTTCTGCAGATAATGGAAAGATTTCTTTAAACAGAGTTATGTGGCAAAACAGGCATCTTATTATCTTACCATTATACCAGAAGACCTGCCCTGATGAACAGTGGACACGGGTTTATCATGTGGCGATGAGTTATCACTTTAATGTGAATAAAACTCAGCCGGTCTTAGAAGTTAATCCCTAAATTCAGTGAAATTCAATTTAGTTTAGATTGTAAAATACTCGGTGACACAATGACAGTACATTTATCCTTACCGTCATGCCATAAGAGAGCTGAGCAATACTCCTGAATGTTAAAACAATTTATCACAGAGAAATTTCCAAACTAATCGCTGCAGATTCCCACAAAACTGACAGCACTAGACGCAAAAAGGAGCATGTCCAAGATGACTATAAAAAAGTTTCAGAGACACTTATACAAACAAGTTTAGCCATTATGGTTACGTTCTGGAAACGTCATTTAGCCTACAGAAAGCCAAATGTGGAAAACCTAAACCGTATTTTAAAGTTTTCCTAACTCTATTTACTGAAATTCATATAAAAAAATTTGAAGAAGTTTTTCCTATTGTTTTTTATGTGAAAGAATTAAATTTAATAGAAGACGCGTTTACTTATTTGTTGTCGCTTTTATTAAAATTTTCTGTAACCCAGTTATCTTCAGTATGTACTTAAATGAAGATGTATTTTACTATATGTTGTTCTTAATGAACAAACACATAAGTTTAGCTGAGGCCAGCTCTTGTACCTTTGACCTCCCATAATAGAACTGAGCAGTTCTCACAGAATACTTCATCTGGTATTTATAGTACTTTCTCCAGTAGTGATCGATACTGGGTTAAGGTAGTTAAAAGTAGTCTGTCCATCGTTGTCCATGTATTAAATCTCCTTGTTCAGTCAGATTAAATTTAAAGTGCTCTATTTCAGTGTATTATATTCCGAATGGATCAAATTCACGCCCGATTGCTATTCAAGACTCAGTACTTAAATGTTTATATCTGTATATTCCAGAATATCGTAATAAATATGATACGGATAAGTACTTACATTGAAGGGTTCGACCACTAGCATAGAGCTGAGGAGGACTTGACCAAGAAGCACTGGTCTCCAGCTGTACCAGCGGTCTTCTCGTTACTGGGCTTTAGTAAGTCTGATCTTCCTGGGCATCAGTGTACCACGGCCAGCAGTCCCTTAAAAGTAACATGGGCTTGAGGAGAAAAATGAAACAGCTTAAAGAAATGAATTCCACTTCCTATGTTTAAAAGCGCTGTCAGAGAAGGCAGGCAGATGTGAAGGTCCGAGCCGCTGGAGGGTGACACCACGGCGCCTGGACGGTGCCGGCTGACATCCCGGGAAGAGTCTCCGAGGAAAGTGGTGGGCTTGGTGCCTCCGGTCACAGCGTGGGCAGCACAGATACGAGCCCCTTTTGAAAGGGGTACTTATGCCATGGCAGCTTCCCAATCTCCACAATGTGACGAGCTCGCTCTTATCAAGTCGAAAGGCAATTGCTTTAAGTAGCGGACAAATGCGTGCTGTCCTCCTGGAAGCCAGCTGGTTATGACGCCCATAGTATCGGATGAGAACCAGCTGAGCTTATAGATGTGAAGGCAGTGAGACGCTTATCTGTATCTGCTAGGGTAGGTGTGTCCGCCGACATCGTGCAGATGGAGAATCGGGAGTCTGAATCGTGTCTAAGAGGCAGACCTGTGTGGCAGCCTTTATACAGAAATAACATAACTCAGGCTGATTATTAATGTATCATCGTTCAGTACGTGTTAATGTTGGCTGTTTTATTATTATTATTATTATTATTATTATTATTACGCGGAGAACGTGCTGTTGGCTGTTTATTATTATTATTATTATTATTATTATTATTACACGTAGAACGTGTTGTGGGCTGTTATTATTATTAAGGTGAGCCTGAAGAGATGTATTTTTAATGTATTTTTTTTCAAGAACACTTTGTTCAAACGCAAATAGAAAACATAAAAACAAAACTGATAAGAAATGATGGATCCTATTAGAGTTGACTTTTTATTTCTTGAAGATGAGCACCTTTAAAAGACTTGTTCACTGGTACTTTGTACATAGCCGTTCCTTGTAACATCTTGTGTGACTGCAACGTTCTACTCATAAAAACATTTTTAATGAATATCATAAAATGATATCAATGAGTATGGGCGAAGAAAATGTATTTTCCCAGAAATTTCAGTTGTACACACCAAAAATGTTGTGTGTAGTGCACCATTTCTTGGATAAAACCTCTGGCAGCATCTTTTTTTAAAGGAACTGAGCATCAGTGTTTTAAAAAATTAAATGCTTTAAACCACACAGTTATTTATATATAATTTTGGATATGTTTGTACGGAATGTTGGGTGTCTAAATATGCGAAAGAATCTGGGCATGTCCTGGGTTTGAATCCTGTAGTAGGGAAAACAAATTGTCACCCTGTCACCTGACTAACCAGGCCCACCCCACTCTCCATCCTCTGCCCCCAAATTTTAGCATAGCTGTTCACAGTCATCCCGCTACTTTAAATTGCCCCGGTTCACTTACCTCAGTGCATATCAAGGTATCGAAGCTTTGTGATCCCCAGGTTTGACTCCCGGCGTATGACCATGTTTTCTGACAATGACTCCATTTTCTATGGTTTCTGAATTTGGTTTTATCAAGCTCTTTCTCTTTGCCATTTTCGTTATTGCAACTTTTGCTTGTGGCTCAGTTTTTTACCTTTTGGATTTTTGTCGTTGATGCACGTCAAAAACAACCGTCTTCTCTGCACTTGGATTCTTCCTGTGTATTCATGAGACTGATCATGTTACCGCTGGACCCTCATATGAGGCCGTTAACCTCATGTGCTACAGGGATGCTGCTGACTTGACCTGACCCCCAGAAGTTTTAAATGCAGTACATGCATATGTGTCTGTCACAATGAATGAAATTGTATGCTGAAAAACTGCGTTGTTTCCTCATGGAGATGAATAAAGTATACCTTTATTCTCTTCACTTCAATCTGTCTGCCATCCGCTTTATACAATTTGCTGGTATCATTGCATTAGGATGACATCAGATTCCTCAGGGTCACATCTAAAGTGTTTAAAATCATGGATGGATGTTGTGGTCTCAGGACAGTGACAGAGGAAAAGATGTTTAGGGTCATTACGAGCCTGCCACACCCATTAGCCACAGGCTTAAAGGCTCTCCCAGCTGCTCAGCACTGGCTCTTGTTTCCGTAATGAACCCGTAATGATGCTGGTTATACCGCAGGGAGGGGCTCCTGCTGTGTGGTTGGTACAGTGGAAGGTTCCATTGGTTTAATATCCTGGGGGTTGTTTTTTTCTTTTAATAAAACTTCCTTATCAACTTACTGTTGTCTCAGAGATTGTAGCCATCTACTGTGTTGACCCCTGCACACAGCATCATGCATATATGAACAAAAAGAGACTGGACATCTTTGTAAAAAATCTTACATCTGTAACTTACCCAGTGGTATGTGCTCATATGGATATATATGTATATCCCATTCATATTTAATGGACTTTTTAATGTATACCAAGTAGTGTGTCTGTTTCCACAAATGGGACTAATAAAGCAGAAGATACCAAATTAAACAGAAATAGCAACCACTCCTTTAGAATAATGAGTATCAGTAAACAGTAACGTCTCATGCTGCACTTGTGGAAACTGAAGCAGCTGTTTTTTCTTTAAGTGAAGCTGGGTTGAGTGTAAGGGGACCAGCAATGCATGATGGGAAACTGTGATGATTGTGTAGAAAATGCACAGAAGTGAAAGTGCACTGTTGGTACAGTTAGACTCAGCAAACTTAACAAAGGACACACATTCAGAGGACAGCAATCCTGCTGGGTATATATTTAAACCTACACATCAAGTGCACTATAACATTGTCGCTTTACTTCTTTTTTTAACCAAGGAAACTTATAAATATAACGTTAAATTCATTGGTACTGCAGGGGGATTCACTTCATGCCAAAAGAAATACAGGTGGAATTATTGCACTTCTTCATCTTAAGGAAAAACATGTGCTTGGCTTATTTTTGTTATTAAAAATAATAATTCAAATTACATCACAAAGACAATTAAAATATACAAGTCACTTAACATATGCAACCATATGTCATACTGCATTGGCCAAATCTGTCAACTGGTTAAATAAATGTTATGTTTAATAGGCATTAATTTTATTAACACTGATGTATTTGTGCTATACCGTTGAATCTAACTTTGCAATAGTTTGGGCATATGACATAATCTTCATGTGAGTCCTGGGTTCTGTATGCTGTTATTCTGATGTACCATACAATTTTATTTTAAGGTCCTGCTCTTGGAACAGATATAAAAGGATACTTAGCTGAGCATTTTGTTCTCTGCTGGCTTGGTACACAACATGGAGTGTAGGATCTTCCAGCGTTAGACACTTTTTGTAATACAGCCAGGTCTAAGGCTAACGGCGAGTGGTAACCCATAGATATTAAATGAAAATAGTAACTGCCGTTATCCTGGATCTTTATCGATGGCTAATCATGAAAGCGAAAGACAGTTTAATGCAACTCTTTTCCACAGAGAAGGGTCTTTCATGTTCTTAAATAGCTTGTAATGTGCTACATCTTTGCTACTGTCTCATTGCTTGTTCTGCACCATGGTGTGTAGTTTATTTTTTTATAGTTGTGCTGTCAGAGTACATTCTCCCTTTAAACAAAAACAGTGCTACGTTCTGCTAAAGGGACTTACTTTTAGCCCCTGTAGGAACTCTGACTTTAATGAAAATGGACTGGCTTCGCTATTGAAGTACAAATTTCACCAACTGGCCATGCGAGGAAAGGCAGTGCGTACAGTCAGTGGTACAATTCCATCTATCCACCCACCCATCCATCTTCAATAGCAGCATAGGTATCACAGGATTGAGGTGAACCTGGAGCCTGTCTCAAGGGGGCAGGGTGATGGGAGTAAAGTCCATCACAGGTCAAACACTGGCAGACACACAGAGTGTCTTTGGACTGCTTGCACAGAGAGTAAAGGATGTCTGGCATTACGTGAACAGTACTAGTAATTCAACATGGTGTGGCGAAATACAGTTCAGCCGGGATCTTGAAAATGTTACTGGTGAAAAATAAACTTATTTCTAAGTCAGCAATGAATAATATTGTATCAAAGTCTATTAAAAAAAGTTTGCCACGTTCTATCAGGTGCATTTAATTTTTTTATTCATCACTGGTTTAATTTTTAAATTTCTCTTGTACATTGTTTATTTGTAATTAGCTGGTATGTTTTCTGTTGATTATATCCAAAAATTCAATGAACAAAGTAATGGGAACATCCATCCATTTTCCAAGCCACTTCATCCTCTTCAGGGTTGTGGGGGGGTCTGGAGCCTATTTCAGACAGCCTAGGGAACACCCTGTTTGGGGTGCCAACCCATCACAGGGCACAGTCACACAAACAGGCAGTTTCAATGTGCCAGTTATCCTACATTGTGTGTCATTGGGCTGCAGAAAGAGACTGGAATACCTGGAGGAAACCTGCCAAGCATGGGGAGAAAATGCAAACTCCACATACCAGAGTGGAGGTGGGATTTGAACCCCAATCTTTGGAGGTGCAAGGTGACTGTGTTCTCATGTCCCCCTGTAATTGGAGCATCCAACAGCATATTAATATTCAGGTCCTAATAAGGAGTGGGCCCCCCCTCAACTTTCAGAAGGCTTTCACTCTTCCTTGGAATGCTGTCATATACATCCGTGACTGTGTGTAGTGGCCTAGTGGGCTATCACTCAAGAAGAAAAGCTTCCAGTTCCTTGGAAAGAAGGTGACAATATATTTTGTATTCTGTGCTCCAGAACTTCATGCAAAGGTTCAACAATGTTAATATCTGGTAGAAAGTGTTTGTCATCATCCAGGTGTTAATGACCCCACTCCTGAATTTTTAACAATGTGCATGGAGACATAATCATTTTGGAATATGGGGACATGATTAGGGAGTAATGTTTGTACCTTTGGGTGCTCCTGGTTCTTCAAAACTACCTCATAGCTCTTGGTTGTTTTACAGCCATGAAGAACAATCACTGGACCTAATGACTGTTTTGAGATCGCTGCCCATATCATCAGGCATTGTGGGCTGAGCTTAGCCATTGGCTTTCTCCAAGCATAAGCCTGCTGGGATATATGAGAAAGGCTGAAAGCTGACTCACTGCACCATATTACTTTTTGCCATTGCTCAGAGGTCCAAGCTTTAAATTTTAGAGTGCGAAATAAGAGTGACTCAGGAAATGAGTCCCTCCTCTGATATATGGTTTTGTCTGTTGATCTGGGTGCGCCCTGTGTGACATCGTGTAGCTCGATGTTGGATTGTACCGTGTCATTCAAAAGTAGGAATGAGGTGGTGAGTTCCTGGTACCTATGCAGCCCGCACACAGGGGTGATGGCTGTGCTTTACTCCTCTGTATTTACAAAAACGCAGCCTCTCCTGGTCAGAAAGTTGGTCAGAGGGCTTTTGCTTACAAACACTTCTTAAAATGTGAAATCAGAGTGTTAGTGTGTTCCCACACTCTCCCCGCAGGTTTTTTTTTAAAGGCCATCGTGGAATGACAAATCAGTTTGGGGTTGGATTACTCATACGCTTAGTAAACAATGCACAACTTAATGGACAGAAGCCAGGAAGACAATGAAAATAGCCCAGAGGTTTTAATAATGTGTAAATTAGAATATTCTCTTCATTCGCAATTGTGAAGAGCTTTATTGTTTGGACTGGTTTAGGATGATTTAGGTATAGAAATGGATATGCAAATTAAACTGATTTGAAATTTACCAACATGCACCCTGTTAAACTAAAACCCTAAGGCTTTTAATTCCCTTTTTATAATTTAGATAATAACCTTTTTTATTATTGCATTATAATGTGCCTGGATGCAGAAATGTGAAAGTGCTCAAATGAATATGGAAGAATCTGAAGAAGGAGGTTCAGTGGATGCTTTAGCTGTCTGCTCTGTACTATATGATAAAAATTGTATTCTCCTTTTTAAGAAAATAAAATGATTCTTAGGGGAAAGACTTGTAATGACATCATACGCAGGGGCAATTCTAGTGGATGATACGTGAGGGCCAGGGGCCTCTTGTTAATAGTCCAGAACCCCCCCACTGGTCCCCCTTGATAAGAGTTAGCTTTATTGTAATTTGATTGGAGGAAACTCAAGGATTTTTTTTCTTTCTGAGGGGGACCCTCAAACAGACCAGTTGGCCCCAGGCTGGCCCCCTACTTGAAATGGTCTAGAACCGCGACTGCTCAAATATACACGTAATATACCGGAGTCAGTCCATATTAAACTAACAACACTGAAAATTGTATGAATCAGTTGTGCTAACTTGTCTCACGTTTTTTAATATTATTTTTTAAAATTTCTTTGCAGTTTAACCTTCACTTGATCCTCACATAATTATTTTAAGCAACAGACTCTAATGTCTGTAGATGCCTGTTATTCTAGTTTGAATAAAATGGTCTTAAGTTATCAGTGGTGATTTATGAAAAGAGAAGCTGATTGAATTTCATACACACTGAGCAGAGTGCTCTGGCTGGCCTTTGCCTTTGGAGCGTGATTCTATCTGTAAAATGTGGTTTACAACTAGACCATAACATCACCATAACTTCATGCTGGTGTCACAGCGCTCAGCATCTTCAACATTAACAACTGCGAGGTGATCTGATCTGTACAGAAGTGGAGGTCAATGTTAGAAAAAAATGGCTTATTCTAATCAGTTTGACATTTACAGATTTATTTTTTATATATTATTATTATTTTTAAGAAATGCCAGCAAGGGACATTTGTCGTCTACCCAGAGACCAAGCACATGCTCCAAAAAGAGCCACAACCACATTTTCCCTTGATTTAGGATTATCCCATAAACTGATGAGAATTCTGTTTGTAATGACTGTAATCACAGAGAGTCAGTATTATTCTTATGATATGGAGCTTCCTTTGACATTCCAGAAACCCCCGCTCCTTCACCGTTCTTTTTACGGACTACCGTTATTTGATTTAAGGCGAGAGTGTGTGATGTATCCCTCTACGAAAGGCCCATCATGCAGAAAAGCTGTTCTGGGCATGGCCATGGGGCTTGAGTTTCATTAGCGGGCTGCAGGTTCTGCAGAAGGCGAACTGCCTGGTAGATCCGGCAGTGCCGGGCGTTAGGTTAAGAATACTGTGCCAGGACACACAGGTTACATATTACACTTTGAACTTACAAACAGAAACGCCATTTTGTTACCAGAATGGAGAAATATTGATGCCAAAGATCTGAAACTGAAGGACAGGCAACACTTAAATTTTGCTAGCCTGTCCAGTTGCTGATCGGTTTGTCTGTCTGGCACAGGTGAACAGTAAAGAGTCCCAGCTTCCCCTCATCCCTCAGACTTATATTTAACTTCAATATCCGCAGGGCAAGTCAACTTCCTTCTTTCAGAGGGCAGCGAGGAAACTAACATGAATTTTTAATTTTTGGTGATATTTTGTGCAAAAATATCCTTCCGGGCTTTTTTTTTTCTTTAGTGGACTTTTCTGGGTAAGATATTTCCAGACGTGGTACGCTGTTATGCTCTACGGTGTAGGTTTTGTTACATAACCTAAAACTGAGGGTTTATGAGAATAAAAAGAATGAAATAAAAGTAGATTGTTTGTATGCTCGGCTCAGTCACGTATTCCTTTTTTTTTTTACTTGCTAAAAATGGAATCAGTAAAACGGAACTGATTGGAAATGAGTGGCTCTTCCGTTAGGGATTACTCTGTACAGTTCACCGCCTCCAACCTTATTGAAGATCATTGGTGATGCCACTCTCCCGGCGCTCTGCTTCCACTGAGACTGGGGAATTTAAATGATTGGATTAGGATTTTTTTACTTTAAAATAAAAAAGACAACATTTTGTTTAAGTGTGTGTGTGTGTGTGTGCGTGCAGACGTGCTTGCATATAGTAAAACTAATTGAATTATGGATTTAATGCATATTTCTTCAAATAGTATAATAATATGGTTACATGAACACTCACTTCTGAGTAGTCATCAGGAAAGTAGATTTTCAGGCATGAGAATCTACTGGCCTGGATTCTGTGTGAAAGTATTTCCTACCCGCATACCATCTTTTTGTCTTGGGAGCTTTCCAGCTTCTTCGGGAATATTTGTCCTGGGATTTCCAGTTAATCGGTTACAGACTGTGTAGAAATTGTCAGCGCTGCCAGCTTACTTTGTCAGGACAGGGGGACATACAACAAAAATCTTTTCCAAGTCTCTGTTGATGATCACACGTTACATATTTCCACTATGATTTTTTTTATTTTTTTTTGCTTTTAACTCTCAGAAACACAGTTTTCAAATTGAAGATGTTTTTGTCATGAAGATGCTCTTCTGTGAACCTTTATTTTCCAGTCTTTTGTGTTTGCTGAGTATCTTTGAGTGAGGTGGTTCTTCTCTAGTAACAGCTTGAATGCTTGCTCATGTGTTGCATGAAACGCTGAATTTCATTGGCTATGCCGTGGCATACTTTTCATTATTGGCATTGTATGTCTTGAATGGACGCAAAATTCTTCCATAACACATAGATTGATGGAAGTGAACAATGAAGGGGGAGATTTTTCTAAATCACACCTGAGTGTTTGTGTTTACCTGAAATGCTATCTCGTACCTAAACAATACGCAACCTCAAGACTTTGAGCAGTCTTGAGGCAATAATCTGGCATACTGTATACGAATACTATACCTTAGGATTATATTTACCTAGAATCATATTGAGGAAAATTGTGCACTGTGTCCTTTATGATTGTAGAGTTTACCATTAACAACTCTAGTCAGTAAATAAACAGTGCTACAAAAAACAAAACTGGTTAAAATGTAATATCTGGGAAGCCCGTATCAATCAGTTGTATTGAAATTTGTTTGCTTCTCAAATGGACACATTATCTTTCCTTCCATATTGCCGTTACTGCTGAGTAGAATATCCACAGCTTTTTATGTCAATGTCAGTCTTTTTTTTTTTGGTTCTTCTCACCTTTTCAAGATTTACAGTTTTTTCTGAGTTGCTTTGGAACATTTCTCGAATTATCCTTCATTTGCAAAACAGTAAGTGCATTTCTCGAACCAATTCCTGAAAACAGCACCACACAATGGATTACCTGCAAAAGGCTGTAACTTGCTCAAAATCTTCAGTCTATCTCTTAAAAGTATTTATGTCAATAAACCTGTCAGTGCCTTCAGAATGACTGTCACACCCACACAAGCCAGTCTGCCACTAACCTGCCACACCCAACCTACTCCTGTTCATCGTCCTCTAAGTACTGACCAGCTGTGCCTCGTTTGTTATCATCAAGCAGTTCCCAGCCATGCCTTGTTCAGTCTCCTACTTTAGCCCTGCAGTCCTTGTGAGGTATTGTGAGCCTGAGCCTTACTCTTACGGAATACTCCTTCTGCCTTCTGTTTTGGTTCTGTTTGCTGTGTTTGTTGCTCTACCCTGGATTGATTTACTGCCTGTGACCAGGACTACATTTTCTATGTTCCACTGGCTTTTTGATATCTCACCTGTTCTGGTTTTGAGCCTACCTGTATTGACTATGATTAAACCTTCTGATTCTGCAATTGGATCCTACTGTGTTCTGAATCATTACAATGACAAGTCCTCGTGTCATTGTTTATGAACAAGGCAGTCAAAATGCTTAGGCATGTTGTCAATATAACAGTGTACTCTAAGTATTTTCTGATGTGAACGATGGCTAAGGTTTTGATGGCAATGACTGAAAAGGTGCAAGGTTGCACTTTTTCTGTATGGCACATAAAATATGTGTGTGTTACAGTATATATAAGTATATATCTGTATAAAGTATATTTTGCTGAAATGCTCTTGGAATACTATAATATGAAGTATTACAGTACCGTGAACATTGTTGGATTACATACCTGTTATTGCTACAAAACGTTTGAATGACTGAGGACATGGTTGTTCACCCAACATTCAGCTGCACCCTTTGACCAGCCTTGGCCATTGTAAGACCATGATTGAGAACGGCGTCCACTCTCCACTGTTGTGACCTTTATTTCATCGGGAATGTGCTTATGTCTTTGGCCTCCTCTTCCTCCAGTTTGCCTCCTTACTCTTCCACCACACAGCCTTACTTCTCCTCTTCTTCCAGGCTGTTGACTCTGTTCATTTACTTGTTGCTCTTCCATTGTCAGCAACTGGAACACTGTGTTGTGCTTTGTCAATATGTGCTTTTGCCAAATGAAGGTTCATGAGATGCACCACTGAACTGCTTTAGAGAACTGGTTGATCTTTGGTTGATGTAACACTGCAAACATCAAGATTCACCTGAGAATACAAACCTCAGAGTAATTCAATTCAGGACACATTTACAAAAAAGTCTAATAGAAATGTATAGAAAATATGCTTGACAGATTATGACAACTAGTTCAACCATTTTGCATGTGATGATATATGCAGTGAAGTACTGCCTAGATGTTTTTTTTTTGGGGGGGGGGGGGTAAGACTATTCAACAGAGAACCAGTATAATACATTTTGACCAACATGACATAAGCAATCGATAATGCAGGAAACAGCGAACAATTGTACATGATCATTTGCATGAATGTGCACAAGAATGAGAAATTGCTTATACGATGTGCACAAGTAACTAGATTATGTGGAATTTGAACAAGTCGTTTTGAGAATTTTATTTCTGATCTGAGAAATGTACGAAAGCTATTGAGAAAAACTAAGTGATTTACACGTACCTTCGGTTATACCATTCATTTTACAGAACTGTTTATCCAGTTCAGCACCACAGTGAGACTAGAGTTGATTCCGGAAAGCATACGGAAATCTCTATATCCCATGTCAGTCCATTGCAGGGCACACACTTGTACACAAAATGGGCAATTTGAAAAAGCAATTCACTTAACTGCTGGTTTTTAGATGTTCTCAGGAATAAATCTGAACGAACGCAGCAAGAACGTGTAGACGCATGCAGTTGGGGGGGAGGTTGAACCCACAACCTTGGAGGCATAAGGCCACAGTGCTTCTCGACTTGCCACCATCCCATATACCCAGTCTTTAAAGAACATGATCTGTTGTGAACATTAACACCATCCTAGTTTCCAGTGGCGCATGGATTTTATCATTGTTCCCTGGGAATTGTTTGAATTTGCACAAGCCTGCTGGAACAGAGGACCATATGAGTTTATCACACACTAAACTGATTAATCGCTACTGCTGGCATGTCTTGTCATGCCAGCTGGCAACTGATGTTGAGGAGAAGAAGAAATTTGAGTGAGATGCTCGTTTTTAAGCTCCATCTGTCTGTGATGAAATTCGCATGTTTATTGATTATATATAATTACATCTATTATTCAGAGAACATTTGACTTCTCATCTCTCTGCTTTAGTTTCAATTTGACTAAAAATTTAATTATATAATTTATAGCAAATTAATTAATTTTCTACCTTTTGGAATGACTAAATTAACATAAAACTGAATGCTGTTACTTCCCACCTTACATAACTGCATGCATAAGTGCGTCTTTAGTTTTAATGTCAGTAAACATAATTTTTTTTTGTTTAGCTCACAAGGAGTTGGACGAATCCTGGAAACATATCGTCACACCACTATGTAAAGTACTGCGTTAATCAGAATTAACTCCATGTGACACACCCACAGGAGTAGAGAGGTAGGGAAGCCTGAGGCTATGCAGACTGCCCCATCCCTCCGAGCATCGAGTGTTGAGAATCCCTCTGCACGTCTTCAAAATTTGCCTCATCACCCCATCACTTTAAGCCTCTTTCTTTGTAGAAGGTTGGATGTGCAGCAGCTGAAGGGTACCTTTATTTTCTAGTTGAAGGTGAAGCTTTTCTAATGCATGCTAAGAAATTATTGCATGCAAATATTCATATTAAGAACCTTAAAAAAATCTCTCTGGCAGAGAAAGCATGGTAGGTTTGTCGGAGTTTTCTGGACTCATTTTCCTTGCATCAGTCCAGCTGTAGCAGTTCAGTTTACTAGCGCTTTTAAAATGAACCCCACTGGAGTCTCAGTTCTAAGGTCAACATCACGATCAGCCCTGACCTTCTCCCATTTCTGTGCAAGACAACACATTTGCTTCTCACACTGCTGTGGGCTCCAAAATGGATGTGCTTTTCCAACCTGTTTACCTGCTTACCATCTCCCACCCTCTTTCTATGTCATTTTGACTGAATGTTCCCAATAACTTACTTTCCGTCAAATGCACTTCTCGCAAAACACGGGAGGCGCAGAGTAAAAAAAAAAAAAAAAAAAAATGTCCCTGCTATGTTCCAGAGTGAGGTGAAAAATTCAATGTTTGGGCTTTCACGGGGCCAAACTAATCACAAGTAAGGGGTCATTATTTGGTTACAAGCTTAACCACAGTACTGCAAGCAACGCAAGGAATTACTCAGAGGTAATTTGAAGTACGATTGGTTTGGGTTGATATTTTGATATTTTTCCCTACTTAGAAGCAGATTAATGCCACTTAACGGTCTCCATCAAGGGGAGTGCTGAATTACTTACCACCCCCCTCTGTGTCATGGAATTAATCACATGGTGTTATCCTGTTAAAGGTATCTGTGGCTTCAATTTAAAAGCTGAAATAAGCACTTTTAGTCAAACAACTGCTTCAAAATGCTTTATTAACTCAACATGAGTATGCTAACAGATGTAATTTATATATAATCAAGCATGCTGTATGGCAACGCTGCTGCTAACTTATCCATGTGCGTGATCTGTCGTCATTATGTCCATAATGCACATCAGCGTAATTCAAGAAGAGAGCTTCCCAGCCTGCAAATATGGCTGATTTTACATTGCATTGCCCTGCACTTCAATTTGTTTAAAGTCATTCAAAAACAAGAGTTATTTAAAGCATTACAGCCTTGTAAACACACACATAGAATAGTCATACTTTACTCATCCCTCTAGGGAATTTGGATAGTTTTCACAGATCCCATCTCGCTCTCCGTTTAAGGTGAGAACAGGTTTTTGGGGTCAAAGTGCAAGGTCAGCCCAAATCCAGCACCTCTGAGGCAACTGGGGTTGCTCAAGGCCCCAATAGTGACACGGTCATTCTGCCAGCCATAGAATTCAAACCGGCAGCCATCTGGGTATGAGCACAGGGTCCAAACCTGCAAAGCAGCACCCTTCCCTAAACAAAGCTATTCATCTTCCTGAACCATTTGCCGGTACAGTATTGCAGTGAGCCTGAAGCTAATCCCAGGAAGCACATGGCACATAGCCAGGGGAAGAAATATATACACATTTGTAACATTTTGTGTTACATTGGGTGAAGTACAGACAGGAGATTGGGAGCCTCCATCAAACATGCAGTCTGTATTGGGACAGGAGGAGATCCCGTGGGTCGTGGTGTAAGGTGGCTCCAAGGCTCCTCACAGCGTGGAGTGGATGCACTGTGCTGCCAGAAGGAAGAGAGAAAAGAAATGCTGATTGGAAGCTGAGCGCCACGGGCAGATGGGGATTAGAAGGCTAGAGCTGGCTGATGGGGTAACAGACCATTTAGAGATGTCAGATCTGTGCCTTTTTAATTTTGGGCCTTGGAGCCTGATTGCCTGAACTTGGCCTGTCACCTTAAAGAAAGGATGTGGCATTTTCTTAAATAAATACAATTTACTGTTATGGAGGTTTGCCTGTGGTTGGAGTAGCTTGTATCTGGGATGATGTTCCATCCTGGTCTTGACCTTCTTCAACATGTAACCTAACCTGATCAAAATGAGGTTTCTATCCAGTATGGCTGCTTATTCTGATCATAATAAATAAATGAATGAATTAAAACACAGAAGGCAGTTTGGTGAATTACAACATTATGTATTGAGCAGATATTAAGAAAGCTGCTAATATACAGGGGTTATACAGTGATTCTAATATACTGAATATGTATTTTAAGAAGAGGGAGGAACACAGAGTGACATAC
Source organism: Gymnarchus niloticus (assembly GCA_009936485.2). Taxonomy (NCBI): domain Eukaryota; kingdom Metazoa; phylum Chordata; class Actinopteri; order Osteoglossiformes; family Gymnarchidae; genus Gymnarchus; species Gymnarchus niloticus. The sequence continues at coordinate 150,929 of JAACJT020000016.1, read as the reverse complement.
AAGAGTGGCGGTAGATGCATACAGGTGGATTATATCCTATGCAGGAGGGTCAGTCTGAAGGAGATTGGAGACTGTAAAGTGATGACAGGGGAAAGTATAGTTAGGCAGCATAGGATGGTGGTCTGTAGGATGACTTTGGAGA